>JANTPZ010094962.1:0-11186 GCA_025593235.1 Vachellia pachyceras | reverse complement strand
CTCAAGCCCTTTTCCTTTTTCCAAAATGCCCTCTAGATTTTCCAAAATTAATTTTTGAAATAATTATATTCCGGGGATTTTCGGGTATTTTTCGGGCCTTTTTCCCAATTTTCGGGAAACTTGCCTTAATTGTACACTGGATAATAATTTTATTAAATACCATATAATTCACTGGATTTTTCATATTTTTCTCTAAATTTTTGAAGGGCTCCTTGTACCTTAAATAATTATTTTTCCCTTTTTCGCCCTTCAAAATTATATAAATAAAAATCCAATTTGAATTTGGAAAATCCATGTTTCGTCATTGCGATCCGTAAGTAGAGATCTATCTATTGAGCATCTGTAAATTTTCTGATATTTTGGTTAACTGGTTGACTTTTGACTTTTCCTTTGTCAAATGACCAAAATGCCCTTCAACTTTCTCATAATTACCATTTTGCCCTTACTTTCTCTACTTTTTCCAAAATTATTATTTTGCCCTTACTTTTGATACTAAAAGACCTTTATGCCCTTGGTCTTTTATTAAACAACATATGGGTCACTTCCTATAAGGTTTCCCATCCTCATATTGCTTCTAGGGCAAATATACTTAATTTTGGAATTCACACGGAACTCCGTGCCTGAACTTTCGGCCCAACAACATCAACTTTTGCTGCTCTTTCTATCTGTGGGCTCTGACTTAACTTCTAATTACTAGGCCCTTTTTATCTAATGATCATATTGCCCTTGGTCTTTTTACTTAATGACGTTTATGTCCCTGGCTTACATTTTCAGTAATTTCAAAGCCTTGGGACTAAATTGACTAGGGTCTCTTTGGTCCATTGACATCTTCTCTCATATCTATGAATTTGGCTTTTGTGTTTATTTATAGAAAACGGTGGATATTACTAGGGGTGAGCAAAATTGCCCGCCCCGCTACCCAGTCCAAAAAACTCGGTAACGACCCGCCCATCTCAGACCCGTTACGGGCGGGTCCAAAACGGGTTACTTCTCCTTTTAACGGGGCAGGGGACGGGTTACCCCACGGGTTACCCGTTCCCCGCCCATATCCTTTTGTTGTGCCGAGTACGTGTGCGTCGTGTGTGTGCATCATATATGGTGTATGTGGCAGTGGCAGAATGGAGAGTGCACAGAGTCACAACTCACAAAGGCACACATATCTTCCAGACGAATATTGCCTCTTCTCCTTTTCATTCTTCATTTTTTCCTTCATGTCAAACCCTTCGATCTTCATCCTTTTCGCCTCCGTCATCGTCTCCCAGATTGGCGCCAATATCTTCCAGACGCTCACCGTTCCCTGTCGATCACCGGAACGAGCAAGTGGCGTCTCAGCATCTCTGGTTCGATCTGCTCTGTTCCCTACCGTTGCCACTCGTGGTCATGCCATCGCCCAAAGCCACTCTAAGCCACCCCCATTTCGCTTTGATCTCCCATTCACTGCCGACTATAGTCAAGACATCGGAAGAGGAACTAACGACAGCGAAGGCGGCTGTAAGATCCAAGCTTTGCAGCATCGTCTCCCAGATCGGCACTAATATCTTCCAAACGCTCACCGTTCCCTGTCGATCACCGGAATGAGACAGTGGCGTCTCAGCACCTCCGGTTCGATCTGCTCTGTTCCCTGCCGTTGCCACTCGTGGTCGTGCCATTGGCCCTTCGCCCAAATCCACTCTCAGCCACCCCATTTCGCTTTGATCTCCCGTTCGCTGCTGACTATAGTCGAGACATCGGAAGAGGAACTAACGACAGTGAAGGCGGCTGTAAGATCCAAGCTTTAATTTATTTTTCATTTCCTTCTGTTCTATTTGTCCTTCGAACTGCTCTGTGATTCTGTGAAGTCTTTCCATCTGTAATTATTCATGATTCATAAGTCATAACCAAGCTGGTATAGCACACAATGGTGGCTTAGCGCCATTACTCAAGCTTCTTGACTCAAAAATTGGATCTTTGCATCAGAACACTGCTTTTGCTCTTTGGTATTGCTGATAGTGGCTTCCGTAAACATGGATGTTTGATTTGTGGCTATGTAGGATCATGGATCCGTTTTTCTGGGGGTGTCATGGGTAGCCCGTTACCCGTGACACCCACCCGTTTAGACCCGTGCCCCGTGGGCACGGGCCTAAACGGGCTATACCACGGGTACGGGCTGCCCCGTACCCGTGGTGCACATCACAGGCAGGGCACAGGGCGCCTACCGGGGCAGCCCCGCTCGCCCAATGCTCAGCCCTAGATATTACAGTCAGACATTCATCAAAATTAAAACAAGTTAGTTTGAATTGCCTATTACTGTTCAATGGGGGTTGAAAAGCAAGTCAGAGATGTGAAGAGAAGGATGATGATGATACGAGCACAACAGTGAGGTTAGGGATACTTTTGTCCTGAAATTTTTCAATCCAAGTTTTCCCAAGTTCCTTCAATGAAGATAGACACGCACACGTATGCATACCTACGATCAAAGATAAAATATAATGAGAAGAAAATTATTGAAGAGCACCAGCAAAAGTTCCACGGCGGAAACATCTTTGGCTGTTCGGTGATCCGTTTTTATCTTTATATTTTGTTTTAAAAGTGTTTTCATTTTTTACACCTTATACTCCACTCCTTCCTATGTTAAATATTATAGTGAGATTGTAAGTTTACTCTCATTTGAGAGCCGTTATTCCACTCTCTCTCTCATCTTAACTAAAGAAGTTAGATGAAAGATTTTTTTTTAATTTTAAATATAAAGTATTAATTCATTTTTGTAATAAAAGTAATAGAATTTGCTATAAAAAAATAAGAGAATAAAATAATAGAGAATATGAGAGCAATGGGGAGGCAATTCTCATTAACCTTTTAAGGTTTTGTGTGTCAAATGCTTTATACATAGCCTCTATTTATAGGCCTTCAAGAGTGACCACCAAAGGTCATATATAATGAATACATTTAATATAAATGAATGTACATTGTGACTTTTCGTATCATTTATGAATCTAACTGTATGGTAATAATGGTGAGGGAAGTAAAGAGTCAATAGACATCCACATAATTAATATGTTTATAACACTCCCCCTTGGATGTCCATTATGAATGTGCCTCATTAAAAACTTTAACTAGGAAAACCCAGTGAGATAAAACCCAGTTAAAGAAAAGAGTACATCATTCATTGTGACACTATCCAGTGTTGCCTCATTAAAAACTTTCTAGGAAAACCCAGTGGGACAAAACCTAGATAAGGGAAAAAGAGTACAGCATGTATTGACTCGCCTCATGATGATATCACTTAAGATCTCTGAGTTTACAAAGACCTCCATGGACAAGCTTTTCAAAGATATCACCTAGAAGAGACTTGGTGAATGAATTTGCAAGATTCTCATTGGAACAGATATATTGAATATCAATTTCACCATCCCTTTAAACATCATTGGTGAAGAAGAATTTCAGTGAAATATGTTTTGTTCGATCACCCTTGATGTACCCTTCCTTTAGTTGGGTAATATATGCAGCATTACCCTCATATATGATTGTTGAGATCATTCTTCCCGAAAGATAATCCACAAGTTGTTAGTATGTGATGTATTATTGACCTCAATCAAACACATTCTTGACTTACTTCATGGATTGCTAGAATTTCATCGTAGCTAAATGATGTGGCTGATATAGACTGTTTCATAAATTGCCATGAAATAGCTGCACCTCCACATGTAAATAGGTAGCCAGTTTGTGATTTACCATCATGTGGATCATACAAAAATCCAGCATCTGCATCACTAACCAATTTGTGCTTGGATTTATTTGAGTAGAATATCCCCATATCCATAGTGCCTCTGAGGTAACGGAGAATATGTTTCACTCCATTCTAATGTCTTCGTGTTGGTAAAGAACTATATCTTGCTAATAAATTAACAATAAATTATATATCAAGACGTGTGTGATTAGCAAGATACATTAGTGCTCCTATAGCACTAAGATATAGTACTTCTAGACCAAAAGTTCTTCATCACCTTCTTCACTAATCACTCGAGGTCTGAATGGGTCTTTATTAGGCTGTAAAGACCTCACAATCATTGGAGTACATAATGATTTATCCATATAAAAACGTTCCAGGATCCTTTTTGTATAAGTTTCTTGACATACAAAGATCCCAATTTTTATGTACTCAATCTGTAATCCAAGAAAGAATTTTGTTCATCCTAAATTTTTCATTTCAAATTCTTTATTCAAACAATTAATTGCCTTTTGTAAATCTTCAGGAGTTCTAATGATGTTGATATCATCCACATAAATAGCAATTATATCAAACTCACTTCAAGATTTTTCATAAAGATGCATGGCATATTTGATCATTTGTATATCCTTCTTTCAACAAATATTGTTAAGGAGATTATACCACATGCACCCTGAATGCTTCAGGCCATACAGGGACTTATTCAACTTGATTGATTATTGTTCTTAAGAATTAGAATTTGATGTTTCTAGATCTTTAAGCCCTTTAGGGATTTGTGCTTTTGGCACTTTTAGTCATTAGGGGATTTGTGCTTCTTGTACTTTTTTCCCTTCAAAGATTTGTGCTTCTAGCACTTTTAGTCCTTCAGGGACTTTCATATAAATATCATTGTCAAGTGAGCCATATAAATAGGTAGTCACAACATCCATTAGATGCAAATCAAACCCTTCATTTAAAGTCAGACTAATCAAATAACGAAAAGTGGTCGCACACACTACATGTGAATCGATCCAGACGTTTGTATAAAGTCTTGGGCTACATGCTTTGTATATTACAATTTCACCCTTTTCATTTCGTTTTTCACAAAAAAAAACCCATTTATATCCAACAGGTTTTATATCCTTTGGTGTAAGGACTACAGGTCTAAAAAATTTTCATTTTTCCAATGATTTTAATTTTGCCTTAATGACATCATTCCATAAGGGCCAATCTTTTCTCTGTTGACATTCACTAACGGATTTGGCTCATGATCCTCATTATTATTCATTACATCATATGCTATATTACAAGCAAAGATATCGTTAACGTTAACTTCATTTCGATCCCATCGGTTCCATTTATAACATAATTTATTGAGATCTCATTATTTTCACATAGGCACCTGTCTCTTCTGGGACTACCACATTCTCTTTTAGATATGACTCTTCTGGAGCTATTATCTTTTCTTGATTATCCTCGATTTGACCATCTATATTTTTTAAAAAAAAAAAAAGCTTGTATACTACTTTATCGCATTGTTATTATATTGTTTGATCTTGTAGCTTCAATTTGGCACTCTTTAATTTGTTCTCAATACAACGGTTAAGCCTTATCCAATATATCCCTCCCTTCATTTTCTACTGAAATGCAGAATTAGAGAGAGGGAGAGATTCTTACAATTGGCATTTTGCAGTAAAGAGATTATCTAGATCCACATTCCACCATTATTTTCTTGATTTGATTGGTAGTTTGCAAGCTGATGATGAAAGAAAGCTTGATTCCAGCGAGGGAGGGTTAAGGAAAAAGTCACCAATACATAAAAATTAATATTTGACAGTTATTTATGCCTATATTTGAGGTTTTAGAATCGTTAAATATGCAGCTGTTAAATATTAATATTTGACGGCCATTAAGCTGCCAAATATTTCGAAAGTATTTAATGATTCTTGATAACGATTATGAAATATTTCGAAAATATTTTACGGTTCTTGTTAATAACTGTCAAATATTTTGGGAATACTTCATGGTTCCTCTCAACAATTGTCAAATAAAATTGTATTACGTTAGTTCTTTTCTATTATTTTTAATTTATTTTTTTCTCTCAATATTAAAAATTATGATACACAATATAATCCTTGAATCATAGTACGAGATTATATTAAATAAAAAAAATATTGACAGAGTACACCCTCCAATACGTTATATATAGATAAACATCATGCAATTCAAAAGAAATTCTATCAATAAAAAATTCCATCGTCTAGGAGAACATCAGCATAATATTCTTGAGTGCCTTGCTGCAGAATATCTATAGAGATATACAACTACTTCCAGTATCCACTTTCTGCAAAATAACAAAATTGTTCTAAATTAGTAGCTACTATTATCATTTTGAAAAGTCACCGCGTAAAGTTCTTTATTGGAGTCAACAAAAGGACAAAACAAATATTAATGATTTTGACCAAAGCATTTACTCCAACTACTTTGCCCCGAGAATATTGTCTCACCACACAATGCTCTTCTGCAGGAAATTATAAAATAAACAGTGAAGCCAACTTCTCAAGAAGGTTCTAAATTAGATGAACCTCTTAGAACAAAGCAAATCATGAAGCCCGAACCAAGCAAGCTATTGCCAACAAATTTTGTTGTTCCTTCAGAAAACCAATATCTGCTTGTAAGAATATAGTCCTTCTGGATAATGATAAAAGTTTTGGTGCTCTTTGCATATTTATGTTCATTTAGGATATTTTGGTTCTCATTGAGGACAAGGACAAGAGAATCACACCTGATGAACAAGCACTATAAAAAAAAATAATAGAACGTGCTATGCATCCTGATGGTTCACAAAAGGTCAATTAATTAACACTCAACAAAAGACTATATTCACATACCAATTATTAAGAATATTTCTTTGTGTTCTATTTGAAGGGATATATCCTAGCTCTCATTTTATTTTCAAGAGGAATAACAGTTCTAGATAGTAAAAAGTGGACAAAAGTTCTAAAGTTCTATTTTTCATAATTTCAATGCTTTGCTTCCATATGTTTTTTCAGTTCTTTTAGGCAACAGATATGCAAAAAAAAAAAAAAACAGAGAAAGAGGTTACATTAAAGGTCATATAGGAAGCATGCCTAGCCAGCCATTGAGCATCTATCATACAAGTATTGATGACATTTATAATATTTGTTTGGTTTCTGTTGAAACAAGTCAACAAATAATTAGGGTTTTCTTAAATGGAAGAGGGGGAGCGAGGTTTCGAAGCACAAGCGAGGGTTCAAAGCTGGGGTAGGAAAGGTTAAATAATAATTTTTAAATTTTTTATAAATAATATTTTTTAAATTTTTTATAAATAATATTTGACTATTATAAAATTAAAACAGTCAAATATAATGTTCAATTACTTGACGGTTCGTTTCTTCATAAAGAACAGTCAATATTTTTAATTTAAAAATAAAAATTAACAACATTATTCGACAAATAATTTAATAAATATTTGTAAAAAGCACTTGACGATTATTACAATAACCGTCAAATAAAGGTTTTTCAGAATCTCACCTTATTAGATATGACGTTTTTCAACATTGAAGTATTATATGTAGGCCTCTAAAAATGCTTCAGGCCTTACCAGACCTTTCGAAGGCTCAGGTCTGAACCTAAAAAAAGCCTACATTCAGCTATTTCACATCTTTACCTCGACTTACGTAAAATCACTGTTAAAGAATGCCAAATACACACTTTATTTCAATATATAAGATAAAAAATTTTGTGTGTTTCCCATTTTACCCGTAATCAATTCCTCATTTAAAGATTGATCTTTTGGTTCCGTCTCTTATTCTTCTATCCTGAATAAGGGTGTTTTTAAGATAAAGATTATAATTTTTACATATTAATTGACATCAACGACATTGTGGCCTACATATTTATTAACGCGAACGATATTTAAAGGGATGCGGTAGTGTGAACGCTGATTGCTGAAAGAGGTGAGCCACGTGTTGAGTGAAGCCGACACGTACGGTGAAGAACAGCTGGGATGCGGCAGTGTGGACGCTGAAAGAGGTGAGCCACGTGTTGAGTGAAGGCGACACGTACAGTGAAGAACAGCTCAACGGCTTATTTAAGGCCATAGCCTCTCCCAGCCAGTAAGCATCAAGCTTCGTTAATCCTCCCAACGACCTCCTTTATTTCGCATCTTCTTTGTTCCACACAAGGACGGATTTAGGTGTAGACCGGCAGGTTCAGTTGCATTTCCTAATTTCAAAAAAAAAATTATATATACGTATTAGTATTATGTGATTTATTTTATATCAACTTATTTATTAATTTTAAACACATTGAATTTACTCAAATTCTTCTAGAAAGATATTCGGTTTGTTTGGGGAGACAAACTTATTTGTTAATTTTGAACCCACTAAATTTACTCAAATTCTTCTTGAAAGATATTGGGTTTGTTTGGGGAGGTAAGCCATTACTACGTTTACCGAGACAAAATTTCTCTAATATATTTACCTTGGAATCTGTGTCCGTTCTCCCAACAGACTATCCAAACAAACCCATTAAAAATAAGTCTCACTTATATTCTCAACAAATAGTTTGTACCCCTAAGTCAGCATCTTAAGTCCGCCACCGATTCTAGATGGTGCTTTTAATCATTTTAACAACCTACTTGTTAACGGTATTAAATATATGTGTGTGTGATTATATTTATTAAGGACAGCATAAACTGTTAAAAATTAATATATATTTTTTGCCGTATGTTAAAAATTAAAATCACGTTGGTGTTTAGTGTGATTAATTAGATTGTATTAAAAAAAATTTGAGTCTTACTATAAATTTAATATTTTTAGTTGTTTCGTTAATGCATAGTGTGTGTTTGTTTGGAAACACTTAACTCTCACCCAAAAGTACGTTCACCAGTGTTTTTCCGTAAAACGAGATAATCCAATTCATATATTTATCTCGACTTGCGTAAAAGTATTTCTCTACCGCATTACCAAACGAGCCCAATAACTTATACACCCACTTATACTTTTTATAATTCATTTATTACAGATTGTTACGTAGTTATAAAAATAGTTCAAACCATTAAATTTGTTTTAAACTTAAATATTATACTCCTCTAGTCTTATTTATATATGGTTGAAAGCAAATATTTTATTTGATCTTATTTCTAAATTATATCATTAAATTATTTTATATTAGTATATCATTTTATCTTTCATTTATTACTTATTGATTTTACTCTCTTGTATATTTTATATATATTATAGTGTGGCTCATAAGTTGTTTAATTTTAACGTAAGATTTAAATTTAACGGGATGCAGCAGTGTGAAAGAGTTGAGCCACATGTTGAGTGAAGCCGACACGTACGACGAACAGCTCAACGGCTTAATTAAGGCCATAGCATCTCCCAGCCAGTAAGCACCAAGCTTCATTAATCCTCCCAACTGCCTCGTTTATCTCGCATCTTCTTTGCTCCATAGGGTGTGTATGTGTGTGATTGTATTTAACTAGGACTGCAGAAACGTTTAAAAATTAATAGGGTGTTAGAGTTGAGTGTTGTTAATTAGATTATAAAAATATGTCATAATTTTCTAATCATACGTAAACCTAATTAATATTAAATGTTGGTTAATCATTTAATTGATTTATATTTAATTTGAATTCAATCTTTATATTATATATCTTTAAATTATATTCTTTAAAATTTGAATTAGGCATTTAATGTTTAAATATTTTTATAAATTAAATTTATAAAAAAATATTTTATGTATTAAAAACAAAAAAAATATTTTAACTTTAAGTTAAAAATATTATAGACAAAAAATATAAAAATTAAAAAAAGTGACGGACTTGATTAGAAAAATCTAAACCCATCTACAGATGGTTATTTAAGCCCGCCGTAAGCGATGAGTTGTCTTGCATTACCACCTCCACCTCATCAAATATGCTACACAAAACGACATTTTCTGACATAAAATTATAATATTATATATTTGCCAACGATAATATTATTTATATTCACATATAATACAAAATAGTCCAAAAAATCAGTATGACAGCTTATAATGGAAAATTCTTATTCCCAAAATAAATTTAAACAATGATTTATAATTAAACGTTGATCAAATCTGTTTGACATTTCATTCTTTAATATAATAATTTTTAAAATTTAATCATGTTTTATAAGTATTCAATTAGAAAATCACCGTTCGTTACACAAAATAACCACCATAAGAATAAATGAGAGAAATTTCACTTTTTAAATATGAAGAATTAAACTCAAACTTAGTGTAAACATGGGGTATTTTAGTTGAGTAATACTCCGATTTTTTTACATGCAACAACCACTCCAATCATACAAAATAAACTAATGATTAAAATTAATTAAAATCAATGAATATATAAAATATATAATTTTTTACAACCATACCGTATTTATTAAGATAACGAGTGAGAAAGAGAATGTGTGGAGCAACAATATGAGAGAGAATGAGTAGGGAAACTATATGAGAGAAAGAGAGACATAATATTAATTAAGAATAAAAATGGAAAAATATAATAAATCTTTTAGATAAAGAAAAATTGTTGTTTATATATATATATATATATATATATAGGACCAAACCTAAGAGAATCTTGCATATATATGATTAGAGAAAATACTTCCATACTCCTATAATGTTATGTTATATTGCTCTTCCCAATAAAAATGTTTCAACTATATTTCTGTATAGAGAAATATATACTGTTTCCAATGAAAATATTCTAATTACTATTTTTCATGTATTTCATATCCCATAAATTTCTACTAATTATTTTCCTCCCTCCATAACCCATTATAATACACATATATATATATATATTTGTAGGATTCATAAAAATGATAATCGGAATGTTTTCATTAGACTTTTTCTTTTTTTTCGAGTGAGAGACTTCTTCTTTAAGTTTATACAAGTATGGGAACTTTACCTTCAAGTTCCAAGTAGAGGAATTAATGAATAAAATGTCACAAAGATTAGTAAAATTACCATCAGGTTCCACCAGTAGCTTGTCCGGTTGTTATTGACAACCTCACAAGTTGTCAATAACAACTGGATTAGCTACTGTTGGGACTTGATAATAATTTTACAATCTTTGGAACCTTTTGTTCATTCATTCTTCTTATTAGGATCTGATTGTAAATTTCCCTACAAGTATATGTCATTTACATAATTTGAAATAATAGAAATTTTGGAAGATGTTTGAATGAGCTACTAGTTGCCATCCGCCAATTCTAAGGTTGTTTGGACTCTAAGATTTCGTTTGGAAGTTCATTTGGAAATAGCTTTTACAGAGTTTGAGGCAAAAGGTTTTGGAGAATATATTTTAGGAGAATGACTTTTACAGATTCTGAGACAAAGCCTAGATTTTAAAAGGTGATTGTGTTTGGGAAGTTATTGGCTTTTACGGAGTTTGAGGCAAAAAGTATGTAGGAATGAGGAAGAGAAAGAAAGAAAGAAA
>JANTPZ010094961.1:0-24729 GCA_025593235.1 Vachellia pachyceras | reverse complement strand
ACTCGCGGACGGGACGCCGGCGAGAATTCCAGCCGGAGATCCAGGTCACCAGCCATGCGCACAGACAACGGAGCCACTAGATCCATCGTGGGTCGGAGCCCATCAAAGAGAAGACCAAACCAGTCCCCTGCTCGAGCCAGAACCACCACACCAGAGAATGGCGGCCGGAAGGAACATCTCCGAACTGAAGACAAATGGCCGTCTTCGATAGCGAACGAATCACTGGAGAACCCTCTTGTGTCACTGGAATGCTTCATATTTCTCTGAAAATTCATCCAATTCCCACAATGCAGTAGGTGGAGGTGCACCATTGCCTGCCGCCGCCGGAGAGTTGGTGAGCTGAACGACAAGTCGTATAGTACCAAATAGTAATCTATGTACTGAAG
Organism: Vachellia pachyceras; assembly: GCA_025593235.1. NCBI lineage: Eukaryota > Viridiplantae > Streptophyta > Magnoliopsida > Fabales > Fabaceae > Vachellia > Vachellia pachyceras. Next base: position 24,343 of record JANTPZ010094961.1, on the reverse strand, counting down.
TATTTTGCAGTTAATGTAATTTGTAAATGTTTCTTAGTGAAAGGTCAATTGGTACGACACAGACACAGGGGGGTGGTACGGTGGAGTAAGCCAAGGCCTAAAGTCCTAAACAGTAAATGAGTATCTCAACGATTTATCTTTGTTTGAACTTTTGGATACCGGAATACGTAAGTTGTAGCAGTTAAGGAGGAGGGGGAATTGACCCATTGTTGTTGTTATTGTGCGTGTTTGGGAATCACTACTGTTATTATTTTAGTACATCATTGCCCTGTTCTCTCTTCTGCAACATGATTCCTCCTATTGCTGGGCTTGCCAGCTTAAGAAAGATTTCGTTTCTGCCATATAGGATCCTCTTTGCACCAAGAAACTCAGTCTTACTGAACCAATGAAGATACTATTGTATCGTTGCAATTATTAGTTCAGCAGGAAGAAGAAGAATAAGATAATGAAGTAACTGTAGTCAAGCTCTTGCAGAGGAAAATCTGTACTCTGATGATAGTGTACAGGGTAAATCTGTGTGGTTGAAAAGAAAACTTGCAATGGGAATTTAACATAAGAATTTGTTGGAAGAGTGATTTAATACAAATCGAGGTAAGTATATAAGATGAGTTTTATCTTACCTGTATGTAATATGGTTTCAACGGTTCCCAAACAATCACTTACCATTTGACTGGGTCAAATTAGTGACGCAAATCATGGTCATTTATTGCTACAAGTTAGAGATAAATCAAGTCGTTGTTGTTAAATTGTTTTGAGGCCCACTTTGGAGGCTGCATAATTTGATGCAGTTGGAACTTTTAGAAAGTTACAAGACAGTCAATTAATCAACTAATGAATCACTTGTATGCCATTATATTTTCAGTAAGTTTCAGACTTCGAAGCTGACCTTGACCCTTTTTATATCAATGTATACAGGTTTACAGGTAAACCAACTTTATCATTTAAACTATAAATTACATTGAAAAATAGTTTATACTGTTGATCCAAACAGGGATATTAATATATTAAGATCTCATTTCTGTTCTCATCACTCATGAAACAAATTTGATCTTATTTTCAGCAAATATGGAAGGAAAACTCTATTATAGTGACTTATTTCATCACGTACTAGATTTGGTTGAGATGGAGGGAAAATCACAACATAGCTGTTACTTGATGGTCCTTTTCTCTTTGTGGGCTTATCCGGTGTGAATACTGTATCTGTTCTATACTTATTTTGGATTGTTTCGCAGGTCGTCTCTTTCAAATCATATGTGGATGATAAGGGGGTTAAAGAAAGAAAGAATGTCACATGGCTCAAAGCTTTAAAAGTTCATAATTCAACTCAGAAAAGATCAAACTTAACATGAGTTATTCTTGTGGACAAACCAGATATATACTGATTGTTTTGGCGTTACTTTAAAAGCTTTGGGATTCCTCATAATCTTCCAATTCCACCACTGAAATTCAAAAACACCTCCCCGGTTGTGGTGGCTACAATTGAAATTTCGTCCATAGGCATTTGGAATTTTGATTAAAAAATATTAGTGGAAGAATCACTTTGGCTTCCTCTTGCCCGTACTAGTAAAAGGGTCTATACTTAAAATTTACTTTTATTTGAACAGACATTAGCAATTTGGGAACAATATGAAACGATAATTCTTCTGGGCTCAGAATCATTAGCGCATTCTGATTAAAAAACGTCCATTCCATATTCTCAAATTTGACTCTTCACAAACATAATGAGGTTCTGTTTAGGTTTTTCTTTCTGGACCAACATTTTGTAGCTTGGATTTGAATCCCAGTTATGTTTAGATTTGCATTGGTGACCCATGCTTTTTGTTAAGGTCCACTGTTGAGCCCATGGTGCTTCTTCGTAGACCCATTCCTGATCCTTGAGTCAAAATACACACTCCCATTCAACGGTTAGTTAGATTAAGTAGTAAGTGGCTTGTTCCAACTTAAGTAAGGTCTCAAGTTCGAATTCAGATTAGTCGGGGTGAAGCTCCAGAAACCTAGCGTGCAACAAAAAATATCTGTTGAAAGTAGCCAACAAAGTTTGGTCCAAACAAGTTGATGAAGACTTTACTTGTAACCTTAAAAATTAAAACATCACAGCTGACGTGAAGATCTTGCTTATAGATGATCAATAATTACTTTTTAAGGACCCTTTGAGTACAAAGGCATACACTACGCACTAGCCATAATAAATGGCCTGACCCAACTACACTTTTTATGAGATACACTTGGTATTTGGTAATAGAACTGCAGGGTTCAGTGTGAAGGAAAATATAAAGGTAGTAAATGATCAAATGAAAGATGTTGGCGTGTGAACAAGTAAACGAGCTAAGAAAAGAGCAAAGTGATGAACTTCAACACAGAAACGAGCTATCGCCTCCCAGAGTAGGAGTCAGAAGGCCACTACTTGATTCTTTTTTTACAAGGTTTACAATTTTGATGGGCAAGAATTGCATTACATGGATAAACCACTTCACTCTCATCTTCCAATTACATGATCAGGAACAAGAAAAAAAGGGTATAAATTTGATCTTTCAACTAGATAGCCCCATTGTCAAACCCAGTTTTCCCTACTCTAAGAGCTATTTACATGCTATGAAGAGGCACTGCTCCGAGTAAAAAAAATACATAAGCCAAAGCCTCAAGAACAGTCCCAGTTCTTGTTTCTTTGTCAATTTTTGTTCCTGTCTCCAAAGACGCTTTCACCAATTCTAGTTTCTCTGCTTCATACTTGGTTAATACTAGAGACTGGGTTGGAAGTGGAACAGGATGAGAGTTTTTGCTCATGGGAAGGCCACAGAACTCGTTCAGGGCAACAAGGCATCGGAGCTGGGTGGGCAATGAATCTAGGAATCTCGTCTCCAGGCATCAGAACTGAAACCCCACTGGAATATACACTCATCTGCAACAATGAAAGGGAAACAAATGAGTTGAAGCATTGCCTCATTGATTTTAAGATGAACCAAACGAATGGATTTGTGGCTTGGCAACATAATTAACAACAGAAAAGGGCCTGACACTTGTAGATCCACAAGATCCACATATTCCTCTCCTGGTTCACTTTGCTCAGATCAGAATACGAATAAATTTTTCCTATATAAGAAATGTAGAAAGCTTTCAATTTGTGAAACCATCATAAGAGATATTCATTTGCCTCTGAAGCATTCATTCAGCATATGTTTAGACTAAGAGTGAACAAAGGAAGAAAAAGTAACACTTGATTTAGATCTTAACCTTGATCTGAAATAATTTCCTATGGGTAACTAATTGTTAAACTATTAATTTCCATATCTCTAGCTTTCAGTCCATTCCCTCTCAATAAAATGCGGGACTATGATGTTAGATTGATTTTGCTAACAAGGAATTTTTGGTCCAACGTAGTTTCTGAGTAGTACCACAACATAAACAATAAAAGAATCCCTTTCAGAATCCCAAGTAATAAAAACAAGCTTTTCCCCAAATTACATATTCTGCACTCAATTAAAGGCTTGTTTGGCATCCACTTTTGAAACCTAGGTTTGGTTTTAAAACCTAGGTTTTACCTCAAAACCGAGGTTTTGTCCAAGCAAAATTTTTTTTCCCAAAAACTATTTTGGTTACAAAACCTCAGTTTGAAACCTAGGTTTTCTCTTTCTTATTTTTCCCTCTTTCCTATTTTCTCTCTCTCTCTTTCCTACTTCCTCTTTCCTACCCACTTTTTTGCCTCGAAATCCGTAAAAGCTAATAACTTCCCAAACATAAACCACTTTTCAAAACCTAGGTTTTGCCTTGGAATCTGTAAAAGCTATTTTCAACCTTACATCCAAACAAACTCTAACACAATAACAAGATGCTTGCTGTAATCTAAATGACAAACAATTAAACTACGAAAATTCTTTCCTAATGGAATTACAAAACTTTTTCATTCATGATCAATACTAGAGAATCATAAATCCCATAGGCTATATGGATCAATCCTCTAATGAAAACACTGAAGTTGGATAAGCAAGTGGGCCTGCTATGTCCCCATAAAAGACTGGCATGAGGTAGACAACACAATGGTTACAGAGTAGTGGCTCATCATAGGATACTGCATCTACAATTTAGAATATTAAAATGACATCCAAGCACTTTATCTACTAGCAACAAGTAATATGGTAGAGGTAGGAATTAAAGTTATAAGATCAGAAGAAAAACTAAAATAGGGCATGGCTTGAAAGGTTGACCATCTGTCTCCGACCACAAACACAGGCCATGCACGGTATCGTTAAAGATTGGGACTGATGGGAGGGTGGGACTCAATACAAAGATGTTCATATAAAAAAGTCCCAAGACCGATGGGTAGAGATTACTTAGAGAGGTAGAGACCAATCATTCAGTAGAAAACTCCAAAGGGAGGACTATCATCTGATTACTGAAGACAGCACAGTTTGCTCATAATGAAGGATTTTGGCAGAATGTAAGATCTGATGAGAATGAATTTTAATTAAAAAAAATGGTGGGGTTAGGGTGGAACTCTGTCTCTCAGATTCAGTTTCCATAAAAAAAAAATCACAAAAAGGAAAATTCTGAGGTTTTTTTTCAGATGACACTCATTCGGATTTATTAGCATTGTTCACCTCATTTCTAATAATTAAGCGAGCATGGGGTTTGGTCGGGAGGCTTGTATTGTACCTTTCTCTACCAAATCAATCATAATCAACAAATAAATATATCATATACACAGACACACGCGTACCAAAGTTTTGGCCAATCGAAGGGAGGATCAACATGTACAGCGGAATGCCATTTTGTGTTTGAGCGGAATGAGGGGAAATGAAACAGGAAAAGAAAACCCCAAGAAGACGGGATATAAATCGAAGAACAGAAAGTCAGAAACTGCTTGAATTAGACAAATACCTCAGAGAAGATACATTAGAGGGGGTAAAACACATCAAGTATCATAGTTTTCTTCACATATCCAATATTCTTAATATATTGGGAGCTGATAATTGAAGCAATTTATGAAAGCAGCATTTAAACAGCTGAGGATTTCAAGAACAAGCAAGCACCTAGAAATATTCAAAAGAAAAAAGCAGCAAAACCTTTTGTCAGAGATAATTATCACTTCCTCAGAAACGAAATTAACCACCCAAATAATCATTTCAAGCTAAGCAAAGTATGCAGGATTTCCATATGGAAGAAAGAGCACCTCTCATTTCCCAGTTAGGTTCAGGAGAACCTAAAACTGATAAAGAAAGGACAAACTGAAACGGGAAAAAAGCTTTCGCATGCTAAAAACTCACAATCTAAAACAATTCACTCACATTAGGGGATGTGAAACCGAGCTTCCCCATCGGCTGTGACTCAATATCCCCTCTGCTCCGGCTACCTGGAAGAGATGGCGATGCCGGCGAGGGGGGTCTGAGGAATCTCTCGAAAATAGCCATAATCAAGAACATGGAAATGAGAATGGCAGTGGCTACAAAGCCAAACGACACAGCATTGACAGAACTGTCGAAGCTGCTCCAATGTTCGTCCCTGGGAACGGTGAGAGGAGCCTCAATGGGTGGCCACCCAACATAGCTTCGGTCCTCGACAACCATTGTTGCGGGCTAAAGTTAACAGCTTTTGACCATAGTATTAACGTAGCGTGGAAAAATTCGCAGGGAAGGTGGGGAGAGAAGACAGTTTTTAGACTGGTGCAATGGTACTAGGAGAGTAAAGAGTTGAGTGTGGCAGGGGTTAAGGCTTTACGCCATTACCGAAGCTCGTTGAAGTACTTAAACTAGGAAATTAAGGGCCCTTTTACAGAGAGGGAAGAGGGAGAGAGGAGCATGGGGATGGGGGCCAGCGAGTAGCGAGAGATTAGCCGATGGGGTAAAGGAACAAGATTAGGAAGTTGGATGAAATCTTGGGCTTCGCTTTTACCTCGCTAGCGCAGAAAACTCTTTGACTGTTTTTGACCTTTACTTGCATTTCTTATCCTGTTTTGTACCGGTACTCCTTTTAGGATCAATTTTTTTTTTCTACTCCTGCTAACTATCTTGTTACTGTTTTTTAGTTAATCTTATAAAAAATAACAAGTTTATTTTATCTAAAAATTTAATGTATTTTTTTATTTTCATCTTTAGTTAATTACTTGTCTTTCTCATTTTTTCTACTCGTTGTCTCTCCTATCTTTTCCTTCTTATTTTCTTCCACTTATCATCTTTATAAATAATCATATTTTAAAAATTATATCTTTTATATATTTATTACATATAACTAATTTTAACCACTAGTTTATTTATTTAGGTAGTTATTGTTTATAAAGGATAGGGGGAACATTGAGTACAAAGTAAAAGTACGATATTTTTTAAGAAAAATTATCATAACAAAGAAGAGGTTTAATACAAAAAAGGTTGAAGTGAGTAGCATAATGTCATAAAACTTTTGTATTATTTCCCACCCTAGAACCTACCATTACTTGTTCCTCGATTATTATTAAATTTTTTAGTGGCCTTTTATCAATTCTCCTATTTTTAAGCAGTAGATTAGTAATCATATGTCCCGTAAAAGTTTGATTATCTCTTTTTGTCTTTGAATTGATTATTAGTTTTTTTAGTGATGTTGTAATTAACTGTTGGATTTAGGCTAGTGTTATAAAAATATGTTTAAATAAGTTGAAACTAAAAAATTTTCACATCGTAAATCACATTAAAAAATAAATTATATCACTAAATGGGTACTTAATAATTATCATCAATTTTCTCTATATTAAATCTTTTACTTTATATGGATTGTGTGAAAAATATATTACTTTTACAATCTAATTATGCCTGTTTGTTAATTATATTTTGTCTTGATTTCCATAAATAAATATATGTATTTAGTTTGGAAATCAACTGCCTTGAATGATGGGTTTTCAGACCAAAAAAAAAAAAACAGTGCACGGGTTGCCTTTCTTATTTTTAGCTTGATTTTTTTAAATTTCATGCGATGCATAAAAAAACTTGCTTAATTATGGTATTTGGAGATATTAATTATATTGCAGTAATAGAATTAATTTTAAATGTATTAAAGTTACAATGGAGGTTTTTTTATAAACACATTTATCATCCAGAGATAATTTATTCAAAGTATTATTAAGTACATTGTGAACATCTTTTTCAATTAAATTTAAACGTTGATTTATCATGTTGTCGGGATCGATCCCTCCCACTAAAGTAGTATTTTTTTTAGCTGATGTGTAATATGGAGATAAGAGGGACCTATTATTTTTGCTTTTGGATTAATGGAAAATAACATTTTGCATGTCTAATCAATTTCTGAATCATTGAAATTTGCATGGAGGTTGTGAGCAAGAGATGGCCCGGAAAAATGCTTCCACTTATTAATTTTTTTTAAAAAAAGATGCTTTATTTATTAATCAATAATTTAAAAAGTGGATGTCTGATAAAAATTCGACAAACTTTTTTTTTTTTTGGTGAACAACAAGCAAGTGGGCCTTTGGCCCACACTCGGAACCCCCCGGTATCCAGCGCCTTTTCCTGAGTCCCTGGCCTTCTTTCAACTGGACCAGGTAATCCGGGGCAACCGACTAATCCGGAGTGAGGAATACACGTGGCGCACCCCTGTAAAGTGCTTTGCACCAAGGGTAGGTTACCTCTACCCCGAGCGTTGCTCCCAGGGATCGAATACTCGACCCCTGGGGTGGTGACAGCCGCGCTGACCACTGCACCACGACGCCCGCGGGTAAAATTCGACAAACTTTGAATCAACACTTTGTGGCTAATTTCGCAATCATGGACACCACTTTAAATATCACACTTCTCTTTCACATTCCCTTCAAGTAGAAAGCCCCACGACCATATTTATTGTACAGCTATTATAAAATATTCTTTATATACTTTTTTAAAGTACCTAGTAATAAACATTTCATATAAATTAATTTAGTTAGTGAAAATTAGTCATTTCTTAAGAGATATTAAAATTACTTTTAATAGAAGTCATTGACTTTGAAGAGCTTGGTTATTTAGGTTAGAGCTCTTATAATTAATTATGGATACTCATGAAAAAAATGAACACTTTAAATGGAATAAAATTTGGAAAAACAAAACATACTGTTTAAAACATAAGATATCAATAACTAAAATGATCAAATATTGCATTAATCTTCAAACATTTTGAGGACACTTTTGTAGGTACCGGAAAAGTTTAGACGGATTGGATTCTTGGGTAGTGGCGAACTCAGATCCTGATTCAAATGGTGTAAACTATTTTTTAAAAAGATAAGAGCGACTTATTCTTAATATTTTTTAAAAAGAATTTGAGTAAAAAATTTAGTATGTTCAAAATTAGTAAATAAGTTAGTGTAAAATAAATCACAAATACTAATGTATATCTAATTTTTTAGAAGTTAGAGGGTATGGCTGAATCCGCTGGAATACACGTAGATTCGCGGTGGGCATACTTTTTTACTCAAAAAGACATTAAAAAAAGGCGCTATCAGATCTCCCACCAATAAGACGTTAACATCAATTGTCGAGCAATTCGACCAAAATTTCATGGCATCACTAGGACAACCTTAGCCAGAACGGTGGGAATGACAGACTTGAGATCACACTATACACTCATGGCAAAAAAAGAGATCACACTATACACTCTTGTGCAGATGGCTGCTCCACCCCGGGGTCATGGAGCTGTGGGGTCCACTGGATCCCGTTGGTGGGCTCCAGTCCCTTCCCTATGTACCCTTTTAACCTCTCACGAAGAATGTAGAGCACAGCAGGAAGTGATATCGCAGGCAATGGCATACTTGGAACTTGGCATCATCTTCTCGAGCAAAAGAAAACGGCCATTTACAATAATACGAATATTTTAATCAGAATTAAACTTAAAAATAAAAAAACTGATTTTAATTTCAAAAGTTAAAACATAAACCTCTTTTTTCCAAAAAAAAAAAGTTCTGTTCACGCCCCTGTCCTTTTTCAGATCCCAACCCAAAAACATTTCCCTCGATTGTCTCCTATCCAACGGTCCAGATCTTTCATCAAAACAAATCTCCCGTTCATTCGCGGTCAAAGAGGCCATCTGGCTCAGATACTGATTACATGCTGACGCGTGCAAAGGGCATCTCGCACGTGCGAAGCTATCTTCGCGTGCGCCGGTTGGTGTGAAGCGACACCGTACTGTCGTGCGGTCAGAGGGGTACGTGGGGCCCACACGGTCAGGGTGGCTCGTGCTGCCAACTGAGCCCACGGCTCACGTGAACCACCCACCACCCGGGCCCCCCTTCGGTTCCTAGCCTTACTTTCTCTTCTTTTGATGACGGCGGTGAAAAAATGCTTTTGAAATGGTTGACCACTCGAAACCTCTCGGGTCATTGCTGGGCTTTTGAACCTAACAGGGCCTCATCATGGGCCTCATGATCTTCTCGATGAGCCTACACAAGAGAGTGGGTAGGCCCCATTTTTGTCTTGGGCCCACCGCAAGGTAACTGCTAACTGGACTCTTCTTCAACACACGGGCTTTTCGTGCCTAGGGTTTTGTGGAGAGCTGTGGATTTGTCCACTTTGATTAAGTTGTGGTGGGACATTCATTGTCTAATTGACATTTAAAGCACTGCTTAATTAAAAGCTTCGTTTTAAAGGTCATTACTGTTTTTAAGATAAATAGTAATCATGGAAAAGAATGGTTTTCTTAGAAGGCTTATTGAAGAACCCGGTTATAAAGTTGAGAAACATGTGCTCTTTTTTTTTTTTTTATGTACGTGCCTTTATATTTAATTAGGTTTTTTAATTTGAGACAAGAATGTGTTTACATGTTGAGCAAAAGATGTCCATGATTTGGAATACTTTCTATGTGATTGGGGATAAACATCAAAAGTACAGAAAAAGAAGGGGGGGAAAGTTATCTCTCAGTACACTAAAGGAGAAAGACTGATTGATATGCATCATATACTGAACATATGATGGTGTCAACTTTCAAATGCTCATACTGGAATGCAACTTGAGATTTAAGTTCATTATCTAATGGATTTCATTTAAATCAAAGTGAAAGAATTTTTAAAAAAATTACCTATACGAGTTGATCCTAGTGGAACAGTCGAATGGGCTTTACCGGTTTAAACATAAGGTGTTAAGTTTAAATCTTTATGAATGTAGAAAACGACTTTGGAATTACTAGCCTCAACAAGACTCGATAGTATTCAAATTTGACCCAGTCAGATAACTATATAAATGAAGAAGCTGATGGTTTACTAATAGATGTTGTCCTAGTAGAATGAGTTTAAACCACTTAAGTATGAAGTTTTAAGTTCGAGTTTATGTGAATGTCGAAAACCTCTTTTGAGAGTGCTACCTTTAACTTGATAATACTTGAATTTGACTAAATAATGGTATGGCAATATAATAAAAGAAGCTAGTGGTTGGTTTCTGATTTGGCAACTAACAAGGTAGACAATCGCATGTGGGATGGTGAATGATACACACACATTGTGAATTAACATACGAGAAGTCACTTCATTGCTGGTGGTAACATGTGTAGTGCTAGCCTCAAACACAAACTAGGTACTCCCACATGTTGTTTGTTTCTCCCTCGATTCTCCGACAAAGCTTAAATCACAGTTACATTTGCCTCCATGCATGCATGCATGCAGCTCAACTATGTCCATTGGTTTGGAGGCGTCCATGTGTCCATCCCTGTCCGAGCTGTCGAACACCGGTTGGATAGCTGTCACAAATTAAAGAGGTGTAGGTGGTGGGAAAAATATGAATGATAGAGAGGGGGCAAAAATGGAGGCATAATTAGGTGAAGTGTGTTTGGTTGGGAGGCCAAACTTGAGAAAAGTAGGGTTTCCAATGTTGTTGAAAAAGTGTTCATTATATTTGTGTGTCGTCTGTGTGTTTGTGTGTGTGTGTTTGTGTTGTGTTTACTCCATCAACTTCATTCCAAAGCTTCCTATCAGAACATCACCATGCCCAAAGCTTTGTTTTAAGACACTGATATTGATAATTCTGAGCCACACAGATTTCAGTCCTTGTTTGTGAATGTGTGTAACAGACACATCACCTGATGAACTGAAATTGATGGCTCCACTGAGTCAAGATGCACTGTGTTGTTATGCTCCGATCCATGTTCTTTAATTTTCCCAAGTCATGAATCAATCACATGTTTGTTTGGGAACATGCACCGTTTCCGATCCACATTTCAATATAAAACCACCTGATGAACTGAAATTGATGGCTCCACTGTGTTGTTATGCTCCGATCCATGTTCTTTAATTTTCCCAAGTCATGAATCAATCACATGTTTGTTTGGGAACATGCACCGTTTCCGATCCACATTTCAATATAAAACCACCTGATGAACTGAAATTGATGGCTCCACTGTGTTGTTATGCTCCGATCCATGTTCTTTAATTTTCCCAAGTCATGAATCAATCACATGTTTGTTTGGGAACATGCACCGTTTCCGATCCACATTTCAATATAAAACCACCTGATGAACTGAAATTGATGGCTCCACTGTGTTGTTATGCTCCGATCCATGTTCTTTAATTTTCCCAAGTCATGAATCAATCACATGTTTGTTTGGGAACATGCACCGTTTCCGATCCACATTTCAATATAAAACCACCTGATGAACTGAAATTGATGGCTCCACTGTGTTGTTATGCTCCGATCCATGTTCTTTAATTTTCCCAAGTCATGAATCAATCACATGTTTGTTTGGGAACATGCACCGTTTCCGATCCACATTTCAATATAAAACCACCTGATGAACTGAAATTGATGGCTCCACTGTGTTGTTATGCTCCGATCCATGTTCTTTAATTTTCCCAAGTCATGAATCAACCACATGTACTCACTTTTTTCTTGTCAAGTAACACCGCCCTAATAGTATCCTGTTTGAGATATTAATTAATCATGGCTTTCATGTTATAAGATAAATGCATATTATGGTAACAAATTATTGATTCTTTAAGTGAACAATTTTTATGAAATTAAATACACTAATGCCATTTTTATCAAGATCATGAAATAACACACAAGCCATGTTATAAACAAGTGCACTCCCCAAAATTCCTTAGATGATGATGCCACTTGTATCAACTCAACTAACAACTTGTTGGTGAGTTGTTCCTTTAAGTTTCATGTAAAGTAGTAAATTTTCCCTTTCCAATATTTCATTTACTTTAATATTGAGTTGCGGTGGGTTTAAAGTTTAGAGACGAGCTTTAATTAAGTTCAAACTATAAGAATTGAGTTGCGTCAAGTTAAAGTTTAATAAATAAATTACAATCAAATTAAGACTATAGGAACAACTAAATTAATTTTTAATTTTTAGATTTTAATGTTTTTACGGAGTGATTTGTTACATGTATTAGTCGTTTTACGGTAAAATTATCATTGATAGGATTAAAATGTGCAGACCTAGCAAACTTTTTAGCCTAACATGCATGGCACCATGATTACTGAAGCTCTCCAATTAAGAACACTGTCTTTAATTAGGGTTTGATCACCCTAACACAATATAGACAACCACACACATGCTCATCATATATGATTGTAATAAAATATGAAAATATAGGCTCTTCTTTTTATTCCATTTACTGGACACAGAGATTAAAAGAAACTTGTTGATACCTATAATTAAAAAAGGCGAACACGAAGAAGATATTGAAATCATGGTGCCTTGCCTCTGCATGCAGTTTAAAGAACACAGGAACCAAAAAAGAGAGAGAGAAAGAGAGAGGAAAAGAGAGACTGATCCAAGAGAAACACGCTGCGAAGAAGGATTCTGAAAATCAAAAGGATAAAGGGAAGCAAATCCTAGTGAGATTCTAATGCAAGATATCGTAGGAACATGTATATGGATCTTTCTGTTACACTTTAATTTATTTAAGTAGTAAAAATATAAGATTGTTTGTCCTTCACAAAACACACACCCACACGCTAGCTAGCTAGTTCGGCTCTAAGCATATGTAGGGTTTGCTTACCCAGCAAGATTTAACATATTAATTGACCCCTTTTTATTTTATTAATCATATATATGCTTTAATCTTTGTCTCTTTTACTATCTCTCTCTCTCACACAAACATATTGATCTGATTGTAGGATAAAGAGTGTTTTCATGTCAAATATTGCTTTTTTGTGTGGGGGGATGTGAAATTAAATTTATCTTTATTTAAAAACAAGTTTGTGACTTTGTGTAGAGTTAAAAAAAAAAGATCTTGCTATAGATGCTACATATTAATACCGTGTAAAGCAAGCTACAAGCCACACACATGCCTTTCCATTCTGCAGATTGGGCATAATTAGGGACTAATGGCGGATGAGTAAAATGGATGGTTAAAAAAACCGGATCGAATAAGCAGTCAGTCCAATCTGGATGGGGCGATGAACTGCGAAACGATATGACACGGTCAACCAGATTTTAGCCCAGTCAGCCCGGTTAAAACTAGTTATGACTCGATCAAACCGGTTTACTTTAAAAAAAATACTCATTCGAGATTAAAAACACCCAAAAATGGAACTACAGTGGAAAATGTGGTTAACGAATTTTGCAAATAAATATGGTAATAAAATTAGCATTTAATTTTCTATTTAAATAAATTTACTCATAAGAAAATAGGATAAAATTAGTTCATTTCATCTCAATCGTGTTTATCATTTATATTTAATTAAACACTAAAAATTTAAAATGTGTAAAATACAATAACATTCTAAGTTTTACCTATTAATTTTTATAAAATATAATATACAATTATTTTAATATAGTTGATCTGACTCTTAGTTAACCCCAATCTAAACCATCAACCATTGAATTATTTTCTTACTTGATTTAATACATGGTCCGGTTTTTTCAACCTTGGGAAATTGAAAGGGACTTAAATTTTTCTTGATTTAAGATAATGTTTGAATATAACAAATGAAAAAAGAAACAACAATATAGAATGCATGGTTGAAAAAACCAGATTGGGCTGGCAATCAGTCCAGTCCGAATGGGATGATGAATCGGGAACCGGTTTGACCTGGTCAGCCAGATTTTGACCCAACCAGCTTGGTCAAAACCGGTTATAACTCAATCAGATCGGTTTACTTAAAAAAAAATACTTATTTAAGGTTAAAAACACCGAAAAATGGAACTGGAGTGGGAAAATGTGCTTAATTAATTTTAAAAACAAATATGGCAATAAAACTAGCATTTAATTCTCTATTTTCTATTTAAACAAATTTATTCATGAGGAAATAAGATAAACTTAATTCATTTTAGCTCAATTGTTTTTATCATTTATATTTAATTAAACACTAGAAATTTAAAATATCTGTAAAATAAAATAATGTCCTAAGTTTTACTTATTAATTTTAGAAAATATTTATAATTTACTAAATTCTATTATTTTAATATAGCCAATCTGACTCAGGGTTAACTCCGGTTTGACCCATTAATCCTTGAACTACAGTCTTACCCGGTTTAATATCCAATGTGGTTTTTTTAACCTTGGGAAATTGAAAGGGACTTAATTTGCTTGATTTAAGATCATGTTTGAATCTAACAAATGAAAAAAAGAAACAATATTATAGAATGAAAATAAAAAAAATAATGCCAGAAGAGATGCCCCTTTGAGCTTAACACATGCGTAATTAGCATGAGATAATATCTTGATATTGACCCAACAAAATGAACTCATGCACCCATCATATCTATTGAGGTCCAAATTCGCAACCTCACACTGAATAAAATACTTAAAAAGGAGGTGGCTGGTGTTATTAGGATTGAAGGTCCCAACAAATAATGGATAGTTGTGTTAAAGAAAATTTATGTTGGAAGAGTCACACTCATGAGACACAGTATTCGTTTGGTAATGCGGTAGAGAAGTACTTTTACGTAAGTTGAAGTAAATATGTGAAGGAGATTGTCTCGTCTTACGAAAAAATACTGTTAAACATGCTTTTGGGTATAAGTTAAACGTTGCCAAACATGCACACAATGTCTAAACGTGGATCACTAGTTGTGCCAGAGAAAGATCGTAGGATATAGTACTGCAGACCCTAAAAATATGAGCTAATTGATGAATTTATATTCGTCCTAAATATGTAAAACTTCAATCCTCCTTCTCTGTCAAATTTATAATTTCTTTCCTAAGCAGTCATCCCTATTAATTGTAATTATAACTTATTTTCTTAAAATATATAAATTAATTGTCTAACTCATATACGTTGTAGCAAAGCAATATATTTTTTTCCCTATGCTCTTTTCTACATGAATCAGGAGACAATTATGTTCAAGGTGTCATCGGTTACAAATTGTAGTATGAAATTGATAATTGATTTTACAAATTTTGGGGAACTGGTTGATTCCATTAAACTTAACCCTAACCCGTTTTACGTTTTATTTTGGAGGAACACAAACATATATTATATGAAGTGTGAGAGGAAGGTTGGTTTTGGGTTATAGGTGTAGAATTAAAAGCCCATCGTCCAATGGCAATGTGGACCAACTGGACTGAGAGAGAAGCAAGTATTGCAGTAGCTTCATTCCAAAACCTATCGCCAGCCCTAAAAGAGGCAAATAAAATAAACGATAAATTATTATTATTATTATTCCTAATATATAATGATGGAATCACATCATCATTTGTTTTAAACCATTCTAAATTTAAAAATTTATTTTAGCTTACCAGATACTTAAAACCATTAGGACGGCATTAATATATTTGTACCACCGCAATTATTACAGTATGTTTTTTTTTTAATATCCTTTGGAATGAGTGTGAAATATAAGGTTATTTTTCCAAGGGGGAAGAGTGAAGAATTTAATGTGATGGTCCTGAGCCTAGTAAATTTTCCAATAAAGGAAGCAACCAAACTTTGTTAGGCAAGAGATATTATTAATTAGGTACGTAGAGTATTATTATTGTTATTATTTTATGTGGTCCATAAAATAATTGTGGAAATATTTTATTCTTGGAATGTTCATTCGTATATAGTACTGAGTCCATCGGTTCGACAAAATAGAAGTAGGTGACGACACAATAAAAACTAAAGATAACATTTTTAATTCTCCCCTCATCCACAAATACGATCACATCTTCAATTCTAAATGCATATAAAAATAAATACTACATAGTTCTGAAGTCATTGCATTAATATTTTCCCTAACTAATTTGTATGTATTAATAAAATTACTTATTTTTAATGGTTTACCTAAAATATCTTCTTTATTTTTTTTGGGGTAAAATATCTTCTTTAAGTTTAATCATTATGTGCATTTTTTTTTGCCAACATTATGTGCATTTGGATCAAGCCTTAATATTTACAGTCAGTTCCCTGGGGAATCATAAATTTCAGAAATAAAGTGGATTAAGTTTTATATTTAGGATAAGAATAAACCCATTTTAGAACTCCTATATATATTCATGTCGGGAGGCAGGCAGTAATTTTAATGTAGATTATATATATGTTCAACTTGGTCTCCTTCATTCTTAAATCCTGGCTAAGCCTGGATAAAGTATATCTTTTGTCTTTATGGCAACAAGAATGAGGTAGATCAGTGGTTAAAGAAGAACTCACACAGAGAATATGAACCAAGTGCCCATATGTTGATGAGAAGAATGAGACTGATTCATCAGAAGAATTTTAAAGATTGCCTTTATTAATGGAAGCTGGTCCCTGGCTAGCTCAAGGAGGAAGAAGAAGAAGAAGAAATTAAATGTGTGTATGTATATTGTGTACAAAGAGAATGTGGGGAGACAAGTGAAAGCAACAGAGCGGAAGGGAAGAGAATTCAAAATTGAAGTGGGCATAGATTTGCATGCATGCACCAACCATAGCAGAGATAGAAGAAGATGGAAGAGGAAGAAGGAGAAGAAGAGAGGCCAATGAAGGGTGAGTGATTAGTGATATTGTGGGGTATACCTTCTGAGAAGAAGCCACAGCACACACAATGACCAACCACCATCAAACTAGGTACAAATAAACACTTATACGAAAGATGATGAAGAGCTAACATTACCATATATATATATATAATGCCATACAAACTCCAGCTATCTCTGATGGGGATGTGCCCTTCATTTCTGCAGCTTCTTTCACTTTCTCTGTTTTAACATTATTGCCCCCCACCCTCCAACTCACTCATTCATTTCACTTTTTTTTTTTTGCTTCAAGAAACTGATGAGATTCTGATTAGCTTGTTTGGATTAAGGCTGCAGAAGTGACTTTGCAGACTAAAGTTGGAGTGGAAGTTAATTATTGTAATACTATTTATATATGTGTAGACTTTTATAAAAAAATTTGTTTAAGATAAACTTGTTTAAATGGTATATTGAAAAGTCAGATATAAAAAAAATCAAATGTTAAAAAATAAAAAAAGTTGTTTCAACATTAATGTGTGCTCCTATCACTATCACAAATATATATATATATATATTTTAATAATGAACCACATGTTATCTAATGCTCTTTGAAATTTTATTGTTAGGTATTTGAGTAATCGGATAATCTGGATGGACGTTTGTGACCAAAATGGTTGTCCTCACGTACGGTCTTATTTTAAGAGGTGCGATTGGAACACAATTGACTCACTTTGTGATTTTGTTAGTCCACAATCAGACCAAGTGGCTTTGGGCACAAATATACTTTTTTTTTTCCTATCCAACTTAGCTTTCCAACATGATCCCAAACACACACTTGAGTGCTTTTATCCAACCTACATTAGTCTTATACGTGGTTGAATGAAACAAAAGCAATCCAAACATAGAAAAGATAATCACAACCAGATATTCGGCCCTTAAACCTTGGTTCAATTCAAACAAGCCATTACAAAATAATATTTGATGTGTGTGTGACAGTGTAAACCCGCCAAAGACGCGTAAAAATCTATGCACATGGAAATAGCACAAATGAGCACGACAGAACTGAGGCAGCAGATAAGGCGTTGGATTCTGAGAAGAATGACAAGTCATATGTGAGAGGTGGGAGAGGAGAAGCAAGTTCATGAATGTGACAAAAGAGCGTAGCCACAACCAGAATTCATCAGAATGCGTATATATACGTAAAAAAGCAAAAGTCAAAAAGCTTTTTTGACATGAAGACAAAGCAAACAAAACAATAATAATAAAAAAAGATAAAAGTTGAGAGAGAGAGAGTGACTTTCACTGATATTTATGTATCAGAAAGAGGAAGGGCACAAGCTGAAGGGGGGAGAGGGAAGAGGGAAGAAGGAAAAGAATACTAGAACCGGAATGGCCTTCTGGTTTTGGGTTGTATACAGCACAGAGGGCACAGCAGCTTGGAGTAAAAAGGGGTAAAACTTTTGATTTGATTGATCATGGTACCATCTTCTTCACAGTTTTGGACCATTCTCTCAATTTTTTTTTTTTTACTTCGGACCTTTCTCTCATTTGTATCTCAATCTTTTTATATTCTCTTGCTTCACTTTCTCTCAGTCTGGCACATGATGAGGGAAGAGCTTTGTATGTGTCCCCTGTTTAAAACTGGGTATGGTTCAAGGTTTAGGCTCAGCCCCTCTTACTCGCATCTTTTTATTGCAAACAAGTACATGTGTTTGTTTCTTGCTGCTCCGAATAACCCTGATTAATCACATAAGTAACAAAAAGAATAAATATAGGGAAATTAATTTTTTTGGGTGCAGCAATCCGTACACTTTGGCTTTGACAATTAAATCCCGGTAAATTATTTATTGAATTTTGATCTATTATGTATGATTTATCCATTTTATAATTTAGTTTTTATATTTTAAAAAATAATTTAACCTTAATATTTAATAAATATTAAAGTTAAATTATAAAATGGTTAAAACTATAGGTACGAGTTGCAATGAATCAAATTTTATGAAAAGTTACAACCAATGGTAGAACTAAGATTATATTGGGAGAATCAACATTAAATTTCAACTAAAATATCTAAAAAGCAAAAACTTGTTAATGATAAGTGGAACGGGACTCATTTAGAAATCTTTATGTTCTATCAAATATTATGTGTCTTTGTCAAAACCTACTTGTAATTCTCTCAATTATATTTCGTGAATTATGATGATGGGGTGCCCATAAAATAGTAATTTTGTAAAGAATATGTGAATATCCATATTTTTAATGCTGATAAAGCTAACATTTTTATGTATAAACCCACTAAACTTACGCAACAGCATTTACAATTATTGTATAAAAAAATTGGACCACCAAAAAAGTGTAGTAGCCCATAAAAATTACTACAAGGTAGTGATATACAAAGTGAAATATGAATAAGTATTTATTTATTAAGCGAGTAAGTTAAAAGAAATTTTAAGCCTGTAACTAACCCAGAGAGATTAGAGGAGAGAATTTGGGTGAGTGAGGTTTCATTTTAAGAAGGCCAAGAATACACAGCAAATCCGTTAGTCTCTCTCTCTCTCTCTCTCTGAGCCCACCTTCTTCTGCCCCATGGAATTTTAGCATCCCAATGTGACTCCACAGATAAAAAAAAAGTGGACATTGCAGCCATCTCTGCGGGACTTCTTTGAAACCCCCCACCTTTTTCTCTCCACTCCCTTTCCTTCCACTCATCTGTCTTCATCTTCAAATTCCCTCCCAATCTTTCAATTCTCTCAACCAATTCACCGAGGAAAAAAAGATGGGTTTCATGGGAAGCCTGGAATGGCTGAATCTCAATCACTTCGACAAGAAGCGATGCAAGAGCCTGTTCTGGAGAGTGAGAGCCAAGCTCAAGAAGGCTCTCAAACATGGGGCTTCTTCCCACAAGAAGCACCTCAGGTTTCAGTATGATCCTTCCAGTTATGCTCTTAACTTCGATGATGGTTGTTGTTTCAGTAACAGTTTTGAGGACAGAACCAAGACGAAGACGCCGCTCAGAGACGAACCAGTTCTGGGATTTTACACTGATGTCAACAACACAACCTGGGTTTATGTCATTTGGGGGCCTATTTTAGGGCATTGAAGCTGTAAAAACCCCACCACCATCTTTTCCTTTCCTTTCCTTTCCTTTTTAGCTCGTCTCCTTCACCTTTCTGTTTACTGTTTTTCCACTGTTTATTTTCCCAACCTTAGCCAAAAAGAATGATAGGACCTCACCATCATTCAAGCATTTTGTTCCCAGTCAGTCTTTTGCTTCTCAAGTACTTCTTCACTGCATTCCTTCTCATTTTGAGTACAGGGGTCTATTTCTTTTGTTTTTTTAATAACCACAGTAGAATTATGTTCAAAATACTGCTTATTTATAGTTAAGTGCAAGGGTCTATTTGGATTTATGTTGGAAACACCAAGTTTTGATGATTCTCAAAAACCAAACACACTTTAAATCACCATGTAAAGATGCAGAATAAATTCCAGTTTCACGTGGCTTACTAACAATGTCAGGTCAGCTTCTTACCAGGGATGTAATGCATTTCATTAATGAGGCTAACGAACATAATAAATATGTCTAATATGTTAGCTTGTTCATTTTTTTAACTAACTAGCTTATGTACATGAATTGAGCTAACCTACTAATCTAGTACTCCTACCGTATGATCTGACTTTTTGCCTTGGTTAATGAAATGAGGAAAAGGTTGGAATCAGCTCAAGGGGGGTTCATTTATTAGGTCTCTCCTTAGAGACATTAATACGCAACAGAAATCCTCAACAATCGGCAACTTCAAGGAAAGAATCAATTTAATGTATTCACAATCTTTTTGTCCAACCGCATAAATAACAGGCCATTACCTCAGAGAAAAGGGACAACCCCATTTTACTAAGGCCACGTTTGGATTGAAATTTTAAAGTACATGCATACATCGCCTTTTCCCAACCCATCACCTTGCCAATGTTCATCTAAAAATACCCCAAATGCTTCAAAGTTCAAACATCAGGGTCCTCTAAGGTGGCGGTGGATAGATCCTTAATGCGAGGATAAGCAGCTTTCTCATCCAACTGGTTTTGAGCCCATATCAGCATCTTCAACAGGCTTGGAAGTTTAGGATCTAATTTAACCAAGTCAAACAAATGTTACTAGATTCCAGAAATTGTTCCCGAAAAACTAGGCGTGCAGAGTTGAAGCTGTGCGAAACTTGAGCAATCCATCAATAGCACTACTTAAGCTCAAATGATCCAAAATCAATCAACCAACCGCACGAATTCAGTCTTTGAACCCATTACTTTACTTTTACATTTGTTGTAATCACTAATAAAGTCTGGATTTAAACCCAACGTACAGAAATTCAATCATCACATATTTACTGCGAACAAACACACACTAACGAAATTTGGATTGTTGGGGCAAATTTGACGCCGTTCAATCATCTTCCCATGTTCAGAGTAATACAACAGTTTGGCAGGTGACAAATTTAACATAGACAAGGTGTAAGGCAAACAAAATGTGTGAAAGTAGACATTAGATGTAAAAGCGAACCTTTTTCATGACTCTGGCTTGTAAGGATAGCCGCATTCACCTCACTAGCTGTCTTTAGACGGTGTGATATGTCAAGAAGCTCTCCAACAGGACAGTTAGCGACATCTTCGAAGGCAAAAAGGGCAACAGTCCTCTCCAACTCTTCCAAAAAGCTTTGCTGACAGGAATCAAAATTGTAGGCAAATGTAAGCACGAAAGAAAATAAAATTCCTCCCCTACTTAAAGGGGGAACTCGTTTCATGTCAGTTAAAGTCTATGCAACTCATTGTACAGAAGTTACCCCCAAAATAATATTTACACAGTTAGACTTGTTTCAAATAACAGGCAAAAAAGTAAATAACAGTGCAAAAAATCTAAAGCTGTCAAATAAATGGCATCATTTCAAAATAGGCTTATTCTGGCCCAGCCCCATTTTGTCCCTAGGGCAATAAAGCTAGTCCAGGTTTTTGGTGACAAACAATTCTTTATATGCAAAAATTCATAATTCGGTCGAAGTTGAAAACAATCAAAACAAATAAACCATTTTATTCATAGTATTAAAAACAACTGATTGAACGAAAGAAGCGAAAAAGGTGTAATAGATGCCAATTACATTTTCCTCCCCCTTTCGTGCAAGCTCCCCTTGAGCAAACTCTAAAGCCTCCTCAACTTTTCCATTCCTAATCAGTTCTACCAGTCGTTGCTGTTGGAGGTGGAAAAACAACTGGGGATTCGTTTCCAGTATCTGCACAGAATTAGAAAATGCGTATTCTGCTTAAAGACGGTTAATAATAACATGCAATGGGGTCATAAAACCATTGTGATAACGACACTGATCAATGCACGTTTTTTATGAGTATCAAAATGTCCTTTTATACAAGTCCCCATGATTTTAAAGAGGAAGAGAAGAGATTAAAAGAAGGTACACGACCATTTTTTCAGCAAATAAAAATGGCAAATCCATGCTGCAAATCAGTTGGTTAACTGTACAAGAAATGCCTTGTAAGCCACTTGTGTTGCAATCCACCCATGTTGCTATTCAACCTGATTACACCTTAGAAACATCCTCAAGAGATGCCCTCAACAATTTTTTATCAGGTTTTTACACTTCCACAAATCAAATTGTCTTGAAGTATTGCCATATTACTTAATCATTACTCTTCCTTCAATACCAGTTTATTTCCTTCCTTTAATCTCCCTCCCTCCCTCCCTCTCTGCTTCTGTAACACAGATTCGCTCCCTAAGTCACTCACTCACAGACACATACAAAATCACCAGAAAATACGAAGAGAGCACAAGGAGCTGCATGGTCCATGAGGAAATGACAGCCAATCTCTGGATTCAAGTCATTTACTTTCTCAATTGCGTCCTCCACATTACCACATTGCACAGCCTTCTTAATGGCCATGCGATCAGTAATGGTTGCAAGATAGATCTGCTAAATATCCCTATAAGGAGAATGGCAATAGAATATTGCAGACAACATGGATTTCAGGGAATAGAATAAGAAATTGACTAAGGATGAGAAAATACATTTATTCAAGGATACGTTCAGTTCCAGACTCCATTCGGAATTTCTCAGCAGCTTCGACACAGCCCTTCGTGACAAGGAAATTCATCATCAATTTATTCATGTCTTCTTTCCTAATCTTCACGTCATTAAGTTTTTTCTCCCACTCTCCTCTTGTCATCACTCTCTTTGAAGTAGCCTTTTTTAAAAAGCACATTTATCTAACATCAAATTGTTAACTCTAGTGCAGTTTCATGCAGTATGCTTGTAGGCAACTAGTCTAGATATAAAAGCAGGAAGACAGAAATTGACTCCACAAGGAACAGCATTATTCCTGCTCAGAAAAAGTCATCAGCAACTCTATAAATGTATCTCTCCGATTTATTTGAGGCGACTTCCAATTTGTAGTTGAAACTTGAAACCAACATACAAAGTTGATGAAGACTAAACTATCTTTCTGAAATTGTCCACAGAATGTAACAAGCACACAAAATCATCTGCAGTTATTCAACATGATCATGGAATTCTTCGGTGCCAAATCCAGCATCTTAAATAAGCGCATGCAAATTAAAGTACCATCGGCCCCGTTTATGGAAACAATAGATTCTGATAAAAAAAACCATAGCCTAAGATGCTGCGAGCCGATGAAACAGAACCCAGAGCAGTGACATCAGCGCACTCGCTTGAGACACATGGAATCTCAAACCGATCGTCCCGAAAGTCCGGAAGAACAGCAAGTTACAGTTCGCAAATCTATAATATGACTGCATCAATTATTCGAAATTAAAAACCCACTGATTAGAAAAGGGGAGGAATTAGCAAACGATCCACAAAGTGAACAAAGAAGGATTGAATTTACCCCGTAATGCTTTAGCGGGAGATTCTTGGTGTTATATTCACTGGAAAGGATACTTGGAAAAAGGTGATTTGACAAGGAGTGAGAGTAGATTTTGGAGCGGGAGGTTCCGGGGATCTCTCTTCAATATGATTCGAGAGCTGGGAGCCCAGGAAAGAAGTGTATTATTAATTTATTTTTTCTGAGAAATTTAATTAAGTCTCAAATAAGTAAGTTATTTAAGGAATGGTCCTATGGAAAAAAATATTTAATGAGAGGTCCCAATTGATAACATGAGGTCCTTGTATTGATAACACCATGCGTTGTGCTGACAATACCTCATGTTATCAATGTGACCTCTCATTAAATATTTTTCTCTATGGGATCATTCCTTAAATAACTTGCTTATTTGGGACCTAAGACTAAATTTCCCTATTTTTTATACGAACGGAAATAAAAATAAAGATAAAATAAATACAAAAAAGAGTATTTAAGTGACATCCACTGTCTACAGAAAAGAAACCGTAGATGGTCCATTAAGGATGTGGTGTTCAAGAGCACTGCCAAGTGTATTCTTTGCCATACAACCAGCAGCTCCATTTGCATCTCTCTCCATAAATTTCAAACTAACATCCCAGTCCAGCTGAAGCATTATTTTTATCTGGCTAA
>JANTPZ010094960.1:0-13994 GCA_025593235.1 Vachellia pachyceras | reverse complement strand
GCGAGTGGTGCTGGGGCAGGGAGGGCGGCGCGCGGTGCTGGGGGAGGGAGGCGGCGCGCTGGGGGAGTGGGAGAGCTGAGCACGAAGGGTCTGGGGGAGTGGGAGAGCAGAGAAAATGAAAGTGATGGAGTCAGAGTGACGGTGAAAATGAAATAGGGCGCCCCTTTGGCGCCCTACTTAAAGAGAAGGGCGCCAAAGGTGTGCCCTTTGGCACCCTACCTTCAACGTAGGGCGCCAAAGGGTTGCCCTACGGCGCCCTACCTTAATGTAGGGCGCCGTAGGGCCCCTATGGCGCCCTACCTTAAGGTAGGGCGCCAAAGGCCTTAACATTTGGCGCCCTACTAGGATGGTAGGGCGCCAAATGTCTCACCATTTGGCGCCCTACTCTTTTGGTAGGGCGCCAAAGGGTCCCTTCTACACCCTTCTCCCTAAATAGGGCGCCAAAAGGTTCATTTAATTACAAAATTGCCACCACCTCCATTTTTTACTTCCTTTTTCTAAAATAGGGCGCGAATTTCAGTAGCAAAAAGTCTTTTCTGTAGTAGTGGCAGTAATTATATATATATATATATCCACAGGTCTGCAGAGGTTCAAAGTTCAACCCTGATGCTGATCTGCAACATCCGGTGCTTTGGGAGACAGGTATGTCTGTGATTGTGTACATCGAAACCTCAAGTTTGTGTCTATCAGAGGATTTACGGGCCACCAACTTGAAGCCGATTTTGTCCAGGGCTTCAAATATGGAGAAAATCACTATCGTCTGTAAAAGCTCAAGGAAAGGGGTAAGCTTTCTGATTCCTCTGAAAGATCAGAAAGCTTCGGCGAATCTCTCCATCATGGTTAACATTGCGAAGAACAATAGCTCCCTCGTTGACCTCAATGAACTTTTCAAAAATAAGCACAGAAATTGCTTCATGTTGAAGAAGAAGTAACCAAAAAGTGTCCTCTCGTTGATATTATTAAATGTTAACTTAAAGGAAGCATCAATGTATCTCTTTTATTCATTCATAATTTGCATTGTCATTTCTCAATTCCAAAGCACAATTTTTTTTTTGTTTTACCCTTGTAGTAGAAGCAATAAATATGTAATAAAATAATTTTTTTAAAAAAATACTCTTATTTATGAAGATAATGAGAATGAATGAGAAAATTAAAGAAACAGGAGAGATATGTAAATTAATTGGGGTGAAAATTAAAAAAGTACATTAAATTTTTAGGCAATACAAAATGCTAATTATATACATAGGGCCAACTCTACATGAAAAAAATATTACTTACGCATATATAAGACCATGGATTCATACAAATTTTATTTCCTCAAGTTTGTCATTATTTTGGTTTTAGTTTCTCAAATTTACATCTAATGAGTTTGGTCCCTCAAATTTCATTTGACTTGGAACATTGGTTCCTATAGTTTAATAAAGGTAAATACCATTTTAGTTTGAAATTGGAGTACGGACAATGTAGTTTTCGTTTGGTCATTGCTTAAAAGATTTTTTTAATATGAAAGTTGGAGAGATACTTGCATGCTCATGAAGTATCCGTTTACCTTTAATAAAAATATATACCATTTTATATATGAATTTTTTTATTTAAATATGGGTAGTTTCAGAAGAATGGATGATGATGTATTCCATTTATAAACAAAATTAATGATTTAGCCACATCTTTCAAATGCTGATATAGTTAGATGTAATTTATTCTAGTTATGAAACCAGAGGGAGTATATATCTAGTATGTATGAAACAAGTTAATAACTCGAGAAATATTTATATGGTCTAGGTGTGTCAAGTTATCCATACTCTCTTTATTGAAAAATTTTCAAATGTCATTCCTTATTGATCTCACATCTTATAAATTTTGTTTGATAATTTCTCTCCCTCTGTAACCTTTTAGAGTAAAAGTTTGTGGTGTAACTCAATAGGAAAAAAAAAAAGGCACTTGGAATATTTTCATTAGAGATAGTATTGGGCAATATATAAATATTTATCTAATAACTTTGCTTTGAAGCGGTCCCCAGAAAAAATGTTGTATAAAACCATGGATGAGACATAATGTTCTAGTACCTATCATTCCAATTCAAATGAACATACAAGGATGGCAAAATAAGAATGTCAAGGGGGATATTCAATATTGAAAACATGAAACACAGATGTACTTTACATGTCTTTCAAAAGTAATTAAATTTCAAAAGAAACATGTTTGATCACTCATTAACTAGTACGTACAACCCAGTTCAGTACAATATATCAAACTTATTCAAGCAGCAAAGCCAATCTTGCCGGAAATTAATTAGTACGTACGTGTTATATATGCCTCACTATTATAATAATGATAACCAGAAATGTGTAGACAACAGCCTGCAAATCAATCTCACAAAGGTTAGTTAGTAATCTAATCAGATGAACAGAGGCACTTCCTCATGAATTATATTTAAAGATAATGGAACAGTTTGCTGAGGGGAATGCTGCAATATTATAGTGTAACAGAGGAAGATGCTCGAACACCAAACTAGACATATTCTTAATTGTTGTGGACCTATAAAACTTTGTATCATTTTAAAATTTTGAGGAAGAGTCAACGGCCAGCTTGTACCCTAATGGCCTTGAATGCTCTTAGATGAGTGGAAGGTTGTGTATTATGGCCAAGAAAACAAAGAGACTTTAGCGAATAGACAAGAGTGGCATAGAGCATAATGCTCAAAAGGCTCACATAATGCTCGAATAAAATAGCACAACATTGTTTTTGATACCTCTTTTTGGAGCATACAAGATGAAATTTGGGTATGATTAAGGGACGAAAATACTCACGAAGTTTCTAAATGGGCAAAAATATACTCAAAGTTCCAAAAAGGGGATCCCAGAAGGAATAAAATGGATCTAATGCGAGCTCACAATTTCGTGAGTATTGTTACACATTAGCCCAGTGATTCATAGCATGCATAAAAATTAAATTTGCTTGAATGAAAGGTAAAGGGATTAATGGGTAATCAATCACTTACAGCAATAGTACAAGCAACTAATCCGGGTTTCTCTCTGCGATCCATTTTGAAACAGCCTAGTATAGCCCCAATATACCAAGGCAAACCAAGGAAGAAGCCTAGTATAAACCTTCACGTACACAAAAGAGACCATTATCGTAAGTAAGGAAGGATTCGGTGCATTTGCCCTGAAAGTTTTCTTCCGTGAGCAATGTAGTCCTGGAAGTTTTTTTTACAACAATATTGCTTCGGAAATTTCAAAATAGAGTAATGCTATCTCATTTTATTAAAAGGGAACGTTGAATGTTGAAAAGTTGATGTTGATGACCGTTTACATTTTTAACAGTAAAAATGTCTCATTGAAAAACTTTCGAGGTAACATTACTTACGAGAAAAAAAATTCCGGAGTAAATCTACACATAAACCCTATATATGGCAATATATATATAATCACACAAGGATAACATAATTGTAATTGCATCGTAGTTTTGCATGTTGTGTAAACCTCAGAAAAAAACTACTAAAAATTTGATAGAGAAGGGGGGGATATAGAAAAGTACCATGAAAACATTGAGAAGGACAAGTCATTGACTCTAACTTTAATAATTGCAAGTTTGTCTACATGTACTTAAATGGAATTTTGAAATGTTTCTTTTTACCATAATGCCCCTCACTTTTTTTGTACTACTTAAGTATAAAATGGATACTTACCACACTTCATTTGTTACCGTAGCTAGTTTCGATGGCAATCAACGTACGGTTATTTTGTAGTGTATTTAGATCATTTAATTTAAAATTAAAAGGCCACTATTGCATAATATTTATAACAATTGATTGATTTTATTGGCATGCTCTACTAAAAAATCTTGAGGTGGCTCACAAAAAACAAAAAGAGAAAAAAAGGTAAGGGGCAGCACAAAAAATAAACAACATTTCCAAATTCCATTTTAGTATATGTGGACTTATTTGATCTTATTGAAATCGGAGTCACTGATTTTTCTTGTTGAAAGTTCAAGGGTATTTTTTGTGGAAATTTTCCTAGAAAATCAAATTTTCCTAGAAGATTGTGAAAGTTAAATTAAATTACTTTGTGTTATATATTATGAAATACTTATATGTTTCATTAAATTATATATCGGTTATAATTAAAAAAATTAGTTTGTAAAAGGATGATAAATATATCAATTTATTTAGAGTATTTAATCTCTAGAAAAAGCTAATTGAAGATAATAATAAGAGTTAATATTACTTACAATATCCATCCAATGCCAATACCACACGGAAGACTCTCTTCTGCATAACATGAATCAATAACACAAATGAAATTTTATCAAAAGCAATTAAGTAGCATATATTAATTTATTAGTGTCACAAAACAAAACAAAAAAAATCATCAAAAATCAAATAACATAAAATTCAAACCATGTGTGTGTATTCTCGATGTAACTAAGCTTCATTAACTAGCCATTTTTGCAAGCAGAGTTGCCTTATAATGCCTCTTAAAATTATGAACACACACAAATAATGCCTATTTCATTCATCAGGGTATTTTAGTAAAGTACATGCTAGATTATATAAAAAGTGATGGATGAACATACACCTGCATTACATAGCAGGGTTGAGAATACAAGTTAGGCCCAGATCGACGGGCTTGAGTTGGTAGGCTCTTCCAGCCCTCCCCGCTTAACCCGCGGGTTAGATGGGTTGAGCCAGAGGGTTGGAGGGCCAGCCCGCCTAACCTACTTTTTTAAAAACAATTAAAAATAATATATTTTATATTTTTTTACCTTTTTTAATTTAAACCTTTTTTTTACAAAGTATGATAAACAATACATAAAATATTTAAAAATAGTATGAAATATTTTATTTTTCATATCAACTTTTAAAATACCATATTTAAAATTATAACAAAATATTAGTACTTATATTTTTGGAAAACTTGAAAATGTCATTATTAAAAATTTATTAGTGAAAAGAGAATCATGTAATTGTGTAGTTTTATGAGCAACAAAAATTAAAAAAAAAGAATTTTTTTTAAAAATATATTTGGCGGGTGGTGGGCTAGCATAAAATTTCTTTTGTGGACATATATCAAATGAAATAGCTCAGAAAAATAATTGTTTCGTTTATATATAATAGATAAATAATAGAAAATTATTTTATCAGATGATATTTAGAAGTGGATTAAGCAATACTATAATGGATAAATAATAACTAAAAAACTTTTGAATTTTAATTGAGATTAGTTTATGAAGCCACTCAAATATTACGTTCTAGTTTGTAGTCCAATTTAAACTACAAACTAGATCTATTGTATTTTAGCTTTGTAATTGGGCTTATTGATCAAATTTTGGTTTTATTTCATGTACATACGTGGTTTCAAATATTTGGTTTTAATCATATAGTTTTATAATTTAATTGTAAATATACATTGCCGTAATAGATTTTAATCCAACATATGCATTTAAAAATTACACCATAACTAACTTTTAATCAATAAACGAGATTAACCATTTAAATTTATTGTAAATTAAAAATTTATGATAAGAAAATTAATTAACATTGTGATATGGCCAAAATGAGAAGGGAGGTATTTGTGCAATATATGTATATATATGATTTGATTTTAAAGAAGCTACATATAAATTTTCAAAAAAAAAAAGAGGTTTCTATAGTTTTGATTAAATAGAAAGGGTGATGATGTGTTTTAAACGAAAAGTGGGAACGAACACCTAAAAATATACCCTGTGGAGCAGCTTGGTGGTCAATATGATAATACTGAGGAGCCATTTGGTCACCGGCAGCAGGAGGTGCAGCCGGCTGAGTCGTCGGCCGGTTGTTGGAGAAGACCTTGAAGGAGCCCTTCTGGCGGTTGCCGGAGACGGCCTCAGTGTTGTTGTATTTGCTCATCTTCTTCGTTTAGTCTATGAGACTCTAGCTATTGGTTTCCCAAAGTTTTGGTTTTAATTCTTTAATTTATGGAGAAATCATCAATGAAGTAAGGACTACGTAGAAGCAGCACAGGTCAATGAAGTCAATGGTCACATATGGCTTTAAAAAGACTTTGTTTTTTTACCTTTGCCTTTTATTTTCGGATGTCGAAAAATACATTTCACCTATTCCAAATTTCAGAGGGTTATATTTAATATAATTATTTTATTATAGTCTCTCTATCATATGTTTATCTATATTATTAATATCATTTTTTACCGGAACAAGAATATATAAAAGTATGAAAAAAAATTAAGTCATTTGATCCTTCAACCTTCAATTCTTCAGGTTAATATATTATTATAAATAAAAAATATATTATTAAATTTAAAATGAAAAATATAATTATAAATTAAAAATATTAGTATTTTTCAAAATATTATATTATATTTATTGTAAAAGTAAAGACTACGCAAAAGCAGCACGGGTCAGCGAAGTCAATGGATAGTGACTAAAGTATTTTTTTTGTACGTCTAATACCACAAAGTATTTTCTTAGGTGAATTTAACCCTATAAAGTATTTTATTGTACGTCTAATACCTTAAAATTTTTTTTTTTTGGATGTGTCCAGTTCTAAAGTATTTTTTTTCTTTTTGTACATTATGCATCATGAAGTAGTACTATCCACGGGAGTGGAAGTCAGTGGAAGGAGTTGATAATACTACTCAATTTTTAGGTTCCATACAACACATCAAAGCGAGTCTAATCAGATCATTGTTGCCTCTTCAGCCATGCATCTAATTACACAGAATGATTGCAATGCAAAACCATACGAATAAAAAATAACATATTTATATAAATGTTTATAAAGAGTATATCATCATTTTCATATCTTATTACAAGCACAACATTTAATTACCTTCAAATTATAATTACAATAAACACATACCAACCACCATGTTTGTTGTGAGAAATCAAACAGGACAAATTGCTTATGAAGGAGATTATCATCAACAAGAAACAAGAATATGGCTTTAAGCACAGTACGTAAACATACACTCAAGTGCAGATTCCAGTAACGAGTCCACTTGGATGCAATCCAAAGTAGAAGACTTGTGTATAACCCTTCATCTGAAAATTATCAATTACCAGTCAATCCCAGTCATGTGGTCCCCTTGTTGCACCGATAATAATCGCAATTGTCGCAAGAACAGCCTGAAAAATCAGTCTCACAATATTAGTCATCTAATCAGATAAACAGAGGCACTTCTCATGAATCCTGGAACAGTTTCATGGGGAAAATGCTGCAATACAGTAACAGAATAAAGCAGTACTCCCTCCGGTCCCTATCATAGGCACCTTCTAAAATGACTCTTTCGTACTTCACAGAAGTAACTTTGAGAGTCATTTATGCTTATTTGCCAAATTTACCCTTGTAACTAATGCTTAAAGTTAAATGTGGCTTCTCAAATTTTTCCCTCCTTCAAATCCTAGTAATAGAGGGCAAAGTTGGAAAATTTTATCTATTTAAGATAGATTTTTAACGAATTAACCATCAATCCTTGGTTCTTGTGAATCAGCTGAAAGTGCCTTATAATAGAAACTAAGGAGTATAACATTGTTCGGTACTTCCCTCCGGGGAAACAAGATGAAATCTGAATATGGCAAGGCACCGCTGGATTATAATACAGAACATGAAACTGAAACTTGCTTGAGTTCAAAAACGGAAGGCAAAGTGAATCACTTACAGCAATTGTACAAGCAATATATCCGGGTTTCTCTCGGCGGTCTATTCTGGAACAGAGTAGAATTATTACCCCAACATACCAAGGGATTGCACCAAGGAAGAAACCTATTATAAACCTTCACAGGAGAGGAAACATTTGGAATCAACAACTCAATAAAAAACAACAAAAAGTGGTTAGCATGGAATAATCAAACAGAGGAGAAGAGAATCAAACATGTGATATAATGAGAAGCAAAAACCTTACGGTCCCAGCATGTTTATGAAACTACACAAGAAACAGGAAAATATCTACTAGAAGGATAAATTTATTCTCATCGTGCCTGCATAATCGGGTAACTCAGTCTGAAACCATTCAACTACCTCCAGGCTCCAGCTTAGTTGGCACACCAAATAAAATTTCCTCCAGTTAATACAGTACAAGGACGAGATCATCAATGGCACCAACTTATAAATAAAAAAAAAAATGCCAAACATACCAATCAATATCATGATCTTGACCAAAATAATGACTCCACCATCTTTCCCTTCTCCTTTAAAGGGGGGAGAGGACAGAGGCAGTAATAGAGAAAAATTGTGGGCACCAATAGCTACAAACTACTGAAAACTCAGAGCAGCTTGCCTCAAAGGGGACCAATTTAGTTGATGTTAAGGAAGGGTCTCTGAAATGACCAAATTTCATGCCATTTCCATCTCCCCTCTTCAGGAGTCAAAATGTACCGTAAAGTCCAATCCTTTAAAACCAAGCATAATTAGAACATTTTGCTGGCAATGACCTATCAGTTATCACAATCATTTTCTAATTTCACTGTTAAGCTCATTAACGCAGCCCCACTACTGTAATACAAAATAAGGATGACATTTTAATTCCATCGTGGTTTTGTACAAGTTGTAACCTCACAGAAAACTATCCCAAAAAGTAGATAGAAAATCATAGTATTTTCCTTATAATCAATTGCACGAAATGAGATTTGAATTCACAACAAAAAGCAAGAAGAAGAAGAAGAGGAAATAGATATGTGGTGCTCAAAACATTCAAAATTAACCGAACAAATAGATACAAAACATATATATGAGTACAATTCACCTACAAGTTTTTTTGGTCAATCATACACCTGTAAGTTAATGATGTCAAATGTAAATTATCACTTACAAGAACCAGCCGAAGCCAATACCACAACAAGGAAGCCGACGACGCTCTCTCACAGGCATTCCTTCAACAACTGCGTAACCTGAAAAAATAACACAAAGGGAAATTTATCAAAAGCAAGCAGCATATTAGTTACACAAAACAAAACAAAAATATCCAAATCAAATAACATAAAAGTCAAACAACTAATTAGGGTATGCCATATGTCAGACAAGCTAGGGACTCCATCAGCTCAAATGACACCATCCAAGAACCAAGAAAGAAATCATCCCTGCCTATGGGGAGTGGGGACTTCTAAGTCAAAATGCCTCCTGTTAAAGGAAAGTAACAAATAAAAGACCAGGCATGCACCATTTGCATACCAACTGAATCCTAGTATCAGAATATGAATGATGGGCCAATAAAAAATATATGCAAGACTCAGAGCATGATAAAAATTGCTAAACTAGGTACATACCGTTCCAGTGGACTGTCAATCAGCCTAATCATCCTGGAACTTAAAGCTGTTAGTTTTTTTTATTAATTACTTTCTAGCAACAATTAAAGAGCTGGAGATCATGATGACAAAGCATAATCATTAATGAAAGATCGATCGCCACAAACTTTAAAGCAACAGTATCTAAGAACATTTTACCCTTCAACGTCAAGTTATCAATATATGAAGAATGATTTTCAACTTTCAACTAAAGCGAGGAAAGATAAAAAGTGGTAAAATTAAACAAACTACATCAAATAAGCCCAACTGCGTTGAAATCATTTTGCAGCAACAGGCTGGATCGAATACAACCAAAACCATTTCAAATAATTCATTCTAGCATTAAATCAAAGAAATCTGGTATTAAATAGTGAGCAATATTGATCACCAAGAGCCAATTTAACCCACAAATACAACAAATCAGCCAGAAACAAAAAGGGGGGAACGGGCACCTAGAAACATACCCGGCGGAGATGCTTGGTAGCCATGAGGATAATACTGAGGAGCTGCTCGGTTGCCGACGCCAGGTGGTGGGACCGGCTGGGGGAAGCCGATCGCGGGCTGAATCGCCGGTGGGTAGTTGGAGACGCCTTGGAAAGTACCGTACTGTAGTGGCGAGTATTGCTGTGGCGGCGGCGGAGGAGGATAGTGATGCTGGGGATTGCCGGATACGGCTTTCACGTTGTCGTCTTTGCTCATCTTCTTCGTTTCGTCTCTGTGACTCCGATTGGTCAGATAAAGTTTTGATCTTTCCCCATAAGTTTAATTTATGTGGAAATCGACAGCGGAGTAAAGTAACAGCTTAACGAAGTCAATGGGAAGCGATTACGTCCCCGGGAAGTAACGTTTTTTTGGTCAAATCCAATGGAGTCTTTGAGAAACCTGGTCCACGAGTCCGTCTGTTAATGTTAGATCGAGCTTATTATTCATGTCATATACCGCATCCGTACATCAAGTTGGGTATAGTGAACAGGCTCACTAACAAATTTAGGTGCAAAAGTATAAATACTTGTAGTAATTTGTCTAGTGTGCTTAGTATCTTTAAATTCTAAATTAGTTAATCAAGTCTTATATCATGCCTCTTTGAATTATGGTGAAAGTTACGAGTGATTTAGGATCTACGACTATAAGATAAGTACGTGAAAGAAGTTTTTTATCCACACTTACAGAAAAATGCTTGTGCTAATTAAACATTATCTCTGACACGCCCATTAAAGATTGGAGGGAGGTAGTAAATTCATAAAAAATCAACCTAAGTAAGAAAAATTATGATTAACAGGATGGCTCCTTAATTATAACCCATAGGTCCCATACAAAATTCAAAGAACTAATAATAGTATATAAAAAATAAAAGTATGGCAAAAAAAAAATTATATCAAATATAGCCTGCATCATGTATTTAAATGAAGGTTGATTTACAAAGAAATTTTTAAAGTGAAATAAAATAAGTAAAGTTTTTTTTTTTTACCATAAATCATTGAGTACCTAAGACTTTGTTTATTGCATATGGAAAATTGAAGTTTGCACAAAATAATAATTTATGAATTGATATGCTCGAGTTTTAAATGTGTTTTTTTCTAGGGTACACAGTGGTGGTAACTTTAGATCTAGATCTTTTCTTGTTTATTAATTAGAGTCCTTACTCTTATTGTTGTACTTGTCATTTTTATTAATGCGTTTTGATGTTTTATTTTATAAAATGACATTATAGCCTATAAATGTATACCTTTTTCCAACATAATTTTATAGATTTATATACATTAATGCTAGAAATTACAATGGACCCCAACAAATGATTTGTATTTTAATTTCTAAAAGCTATTATAAAACACTGAAAAGTATTTTATTAATTTTAAATTCTCAATATAGAAGCCATTTTTCTCATTTGGAAGACTAAAAAAACTAAATGAACTGATATATTTAACATATTTTACCAAACGAAGTTAATTGACTTTTAAATTTATATATAATCTAATTATGTACATAAATATTTTTAAATATGCATTATAATTAAGTAATTCATCTAAATTTTTTAATTTTTTAAAAAATTAAATGTAATTAATTTTGAAATTAGTATAATAATTTAAGGACCATTAGGTCATATTATGAAACATTTTAGTTCTTTATCGGCATTAATCTGCTCCTTTGATAAGTTTCATTTGATAACTATTAATCAGTGAAAGAGATAAGACTGAGGTCACAATTTATTTCATGAGGAAAACGTGTAAACTAATTTGTGATTAAGACATTCCGTTTAAACCGAGCCTAAACAGATTGCTACCGGGTTTAAACACAGCCCGATCCATTTAGATCTTAATAGGCGGGTCATTTGTTGATCATCGGGCCAATCCAGCTCATTACTCTATCCTAATCATATGCTAATCCAATAATGACTCTGGACGGAATATATTCATATTGCCACATTTAGTACGATATTTAATATAAAGATTGATTTATAAATATTAAGTACGCTAAATAAATTATTTTTAGAATATATATTATATAATCTCTTTAAAATACTTATATATATATATATTATTAGATTACATACATAAGGTAAATTAATTTAAAAAAAATGGTAAGTATAAATAATTTAAAGTAATTTGCTTTACTTTATTAGTGTCTCCAAATTAGTCAATCAAATCTCATATTAAGTATAGAAGTAGTAACTTGAAAACAATCAGTTAAATTGATCAATGCTTCTAAATTTTAAAATGATCTTCAACAAAAGTTCATTTATTAAAATAGTTGATTTAATTGGTTAAGAAATATTAAAGCCAATGACATTTGGAGGGAAAAAATTAATATTTTAGACAAAAGAATCTTAAATTAAGCATCATAAGGAAGGGCCTTATCATTATAACAATAAAAATGGGGAATGTACAGGCCCGAACTAAAAACTAATATTCACAACTACATGCTCCACCCATTATTTCTAATAAAGCTGGGTTTGTAACAGAAAAGACCCACGAAGAAGAAGGAAAGGAAGAAAGAAGCCTTACCACTCATAATTACTTATGACAGAACAATGAGGAAAATCACTAAAATCAGAATACCCTTTGCAGTTTAATTTTACAGACTGCATCAAACACTTCAAAGACCCACATTTGCCATTTTCTTTTTTGTTTAAAAATTTCCCATATGTCGCGAGGGGAGACAACCAAATGAAGCTCCCAAATACTCAGGTTGGTTTTGATTGAATTCCACAAACCATATTTGCAGGGACAGCCATGTCAATCATTTTTGGATATGGCAGATTAAGATCTGTTGCAAAAAGCAAATGTACCATTAGTGCTTCACTTGAATAAAGAGAATATGCTTTTTTAAGACTTTGCACAGATACAAGTTTAAACAAAACTTAAATTATTCATCTAGCACTTACTAGCCATTATATTCTTGAAGGTTTCCTGCGAAAGAACCATAAACACTATCAATATTGAGTTGAGACCCTGCTGCAACTGAGGCTAACCAAAACCTAAGAACCACTTATGCTAGCATGACTAGACATATTACATACCAGAAATTTAGAATATCATGTTACATCTTATACAAGAGTTTTAAATATGCAAAAAGACAGGATTTGGCTTCATGTTTGAAGTGCATATACTTCATAAACCAAAAGTAAAATAAAATATAATTAAAATTTTCAATATGTTAAGAGTCTCCTATTTGTCCCTAGTGTATGCTTTTCTCATCAATATTACAATATCTACTCCAATGAACTCATAAGAACTTTCCTTATTCACGACTCATATTTAACCAAACAGCATCTTCTAGTAAACAATTGATGAAAGAATACTAGCTCGTTTACTTTTTTGGTTTCTAACAGTGCTGAAAACATATCCCTGTTTGGTATCGAGGGAGGGAGGAGATTTCCCTTCCTTTCTTATTTTGCAATGTCTGCCAGGTCTTTGTATAATTTTTATATCTTTTACTTCATGTTTTAAAGAATGGGCATGAGGTTTTAAACGCCAGCCCAACACTTCATTCTATTACCTTCATTTTTTTTTTTTGGCCACATTTATTACCTTCCATTCTATATACCAACTGGGTCTCTCATTGAACTACTCCGTATAGTTGCTAACAGTGAAGACTGAGTTCAACCTCCTCATCTAGATGAAACATAACTTTCTACCATCAATATCATTGACCATGACAGAACAGGATTGCTGTTAACTGGAATTCTGTATCATAATAAGCATTATGATTTACATGGGTAAGTCTCCCATTAAAGTCCCTTAGAGAATATTATCTCAACTCTTCCAAACAATTTCAACTAGAGAATTGAGCTCATTATAACATAAACAATTCTTTAAAAAAAATTACCTCATCCTTTGTTAGGCGTGAATTGTATTGCAACTCCTCCCCTACAGTGCTTACCTGAAATCAGCAGTCTGAGTAAATTGCAGTTTGAGTAGTCCTCTAAGAATTAAGTAATGAAAAAGCTCAAGGGTCTCCTTACGGTGAATCCTTTATAGTCATGAGCTGGATAGAGTAATGTATCCTTGTGCAATGTAAAAATCTGGTTCCAAAAAGATTGAATATGAGATTATACCCATTCATTGAAGAAGAAATACCATACTTAACTTTCTATATACATTTCTGTCTGTTTAATGACGGTCAAGCTCTTGCCTGTGAATGCACTGATTTGTATAGCTGCTCTGAACTTCCACCCTGTGTAGTAATGTATTGGAAGGACATAATGTTAATATTC
>JANTPZ010094959.1:0-13627 GCA_025593235.1 Vachellia pachyceras | reverse complement strand
GGTTCTGTGTTCAATGTATTTTGCTTATGTGAAGATGATTTGGATGTTAGCCATGTTTGATTTGTGAATGCAAGTGTTTCTATCAGGACTTTCGAATGTTTGAGAAAATGAGAGGGACGGAGGGATGAATACGATGGTGATTTAATTAAGAAGGGAGGACGTGGAATGAGGTGGACTTGCGTATGTCTGAGATCCCCGAGGAAGCCTGCCAAAACAAGCAGTTTCCTGCCTAATTAATTAATGATTAGCTAATAATTGAAATTGGGATTGGAACTGCTTTGGCCGCCTCTTTGTGCATGCCTTCGAAAAACTTCTTTTCAATTGTGTACATAAATCAAAATAAAATATTTTAAAATCTATAAAAAATCTTGAAATCTATAAATTATTTTTATATTTTATAAATTTTTCTTGAATCCTAAACTTTTTTCTTCCAACAGATTCTTCAAATACACCCTTTTGAAGGTGTTTTGATGCTCATGGAGGGTATCCTGCCTAAACTCTAAATCAGGACGATTGAATTTGGATGAGGTTTCATATTTTCATTTAAATTTTTTGGAATAAATTATTTTAATATGCATAAGATTTAAAATAAAAATAATACTTGGACGTTCATCTTTTTTTTTAGAAGGAAAATCATTTAAAAATTATTAATTAGACATCAGATCTCACCTTAACTATAAATAACACCATGGTAATGCATACCCAAGCTGGTTCCATTTTAACTACAACAATTCTTGAGATAGAGTAAGACCGAATTTCTTAAACCAAATTTTCTCCGTTTTTTATATAAATATTTTATCATTATCAGGCCTTAACATTATTATCGAATCTCAGAGTAACAATTATCAATGCCTTTGAATGTTTTTTTTCTTTCTAAACTCTGGTTATCATTTTGGCCTGAGTTACACAAAAACATTAAATAGTGAATCTGAATCGTTTGAAAAATTGTCAACACATAATTACCCGCACAGCTAAGCTTCTAACTACGATTTACAACCAGCTAATTTTTTTTTTCAATAAATTCATGTCTACTTTTATGGGAAAAGACGAAAATAATAAAGATCATGCAGGGGTTTCATTAGCGTAACTCGGAAAAGAAATTTAAAATTTTAAAACAATATATCTACCTATTAGCATCTCCCCAGCTGAACAAAGAAAAATGGTTCCTAGCTGCTCCTACAAAAATTCTCGGCAACACATTACGCAAGACCTCAATATGTTGCTTTGATCCCACTTGGCAGTGGCTCCCTATGTATTGGTCTGGTACGAACATCGAATAGACACTCCATCAACAATCCTCACCAGTAGTCACCACAAGAACAAGTCCCATTTCTGAAATGTTGGAACCTGCTAGCGTCCCTCAACACAATTCCCCGTCCAGTAACCTTCGCTATGTATTTAATCGCGTTGTGGCAGTCACTGCAAATGCGATGGCTCTGAGTTATCTGCAAAGGC
This sequence comes from Vachellia pachyceras, assembly GCA_025593235.1. Lineage (NCBI taxonomy): Eukaryota > Viridiplantae > Streptophyta > Magnoliopsida > Fabales > Fabaceae > Vachellia > Vachellia pachyceras. Next base: position 12,172 of record JANTPZ010094959.1, on the reverse strand, counting down.
ATCCATTCTTTAGTGCTGATCAATCCAAAAGCTATTGCTAATTTCTCGCTATGGTATTTCAATACGCAATGTTCTTCTTCATCTACATCGTGAAGCAAAGCTCTGTCCTCAACATTGTAACCGTGTCTTGATATCTCCAGCATCAGATTGTCGACTTTTTGGTATATTTCTTTCAGTATCGGGTGGGATTTATCTCCAGAAAGCAAAGCAAATGGCTGTTTCTTAACTTCAATCCAGGTACATGCTGGGAGCATTCTTAAACCCTTCCCCTTTAAGGTCTAAACAACACCAGCAGCTTCCTCCAATTTGCCAGCTCTGTTATATAGATTCAAGAGCACCACATAATTACTCAGCTTCTCGGGCTCCATTCCATATAGTTTCTCAGCCGCAAACCTCCCAAGCTCCAAGTTCTCGTTCATACGGCATGCTGTCAGCAACGCCGCCCACAAGTTAGTTGTTGGTGTAAAAGGCGCACTTCTGATTAATGCGAAAGCCTCATCTAAAAGGCCCTTCTCTACCTAACAATTTGATCATACACGTGCAATGCATTGCTCGGGGCTTAATCCTATGGTCTCGACTCATTGATTGAAAATCTCCCAACCTCTTTCTGATAATCCTGAATAACTGCAAGCAGACAAGACAGCAAGAAAAGTGACATGGTTGGGAATCATCCCTTCTTGAAGCATCTGCTCAAACATACTTTCTGCTTCATAACCCTGACCTTGATTGCCATATAACATTCTAGGAAGGCATCCTGTTACAAACATGTTGAGCATCTTCCATCCTACCCCATTTGCTATAGAAGTCCACGAGAGCTGTGTTAGCCACTATGTCAGAACCAAAACCATGACGAACTAAAGCAGCATGAGCTTGCTTTGCATGTTCCAGTGAGGCCAATCTTGCGAATATTCTTACAACCGTTGAAAATGTAAAATGGTCCATTTTTACACCACAATCACGCATCTCGAAATACATTTCCAGAGCTTCCTCACTATTGTAGTTGGTAACACCTGCAAGATAAAAATCAACCCAAGTCATATGGAATGACACTGTTCTTAAGAGTTATTCCGTAACTACCAGCTAAGCAAAATGTGGCACTTCCCAAGATTAAACGGATTCTTCTTGTAAGTCAGGGTGAGCAGAGCAGGAAAAATCATGTAACTCAGCAAACAAAATAATATGTAGGAGGAGGAGTGCACCAAACAACGGAGAAGAAGAAGATGAGGATGGTGGACAACGTCGGCAGCAACAGTGACTGGTGGGTGATGGTGGAGCATTCCAAAAGAATTGAGGGCAAAGATGGCAATGGAGGAGAGAATTGGTGTTGGAACTCGGTTCCATGGGTAGGAGGCTAGAACCAAGTTCCAACCTTTTTTATGGAAGTGGGTTCCACCGGAAACCCAATTTCAATACACCAGACATACATACACATTGATTCCAGTTCCAATTCCATGGCTTCAATTTCTGCTATCAAACGGGCATAATAGGTTACAACAGTTCCCTGATCTTGAAATACTACTGTCTTGCTTTTAGGCCCAAAAAAGTGTACTGGTGTACTGGTGTCACAAGTGTACTGGTGTACTTGCAAAATATGAACTCATTGTGATTGGGCAAAATGCCACACAAAAAACTTGCGCAACGCATCAGGCTACAGTGGGAGACATGATTGAAAAGAAAAACCATAAGCCTCGCGTGTGTTTATAGATAGATATAGATGGATAGAGAGAGAGGAGAGGGGGGGGGGGAGAGAGAGGCGCGCACAGCGAAACACTACCCATATCAGAGATTCAGGACAAATTCAAGTAGGACATCTGGAGTCTAAGTGGCAAATCAGGCAGTGAAACAACTTACATGGATGATGATGGTCATGGTCAAATTCACATGCTCTGCTTAGAATGTTCATCAGGGTCCAAGCATTACAGTAAAATAAAGAACGTCTCTAGATTGGAACTCGACAAGGTTCAAATGTATGTTCATAATAATACCAAATAACCGGAATAACAGTTTTCTCTATTATAACATGTTAATCACAAGATACTGTGGACATTGATCCCCAAACTGATATTACTGCGATCATGAGGAATAATGATATTCATATACCTAAAACAGGAAGTAATCCCCAGAAGCAAATTTAATAGTGGGGCTATTATATTTCAAGGGGTGATAAATTCATTATAATACATATTTCGTTACGAGCTTACAACTTATTGCCTGGAGGGCTTATTTAGAGACAGCCTGGGCTAGTTCCCTATTAGATAGACCGAGAAGGCCTACAAAGTTAAGGGTCTCATCTCATGTATGATCCTACTTCCTGATCTTTCGATGCTTCTTGGGACCTGGAACTTGCAATCTACCAACAGAACACCCACACTTTGCCCTGAGAATAAGAACAGCCCTTCCATTTGGGGGTGCCATCTTCTTGAGTTGAGCTTCCAATTCCCTGTTTTGATGGCGAGCCAATTCAAACAATCCCTTCTTGAATCCATCTCCATCTGTTCCCAGTGAAGCTGAATTTTTCACGCAATCCTCTGTCTCCAGCTGAATGTCAAATTCAACGGAATTTTTTAGGCCTTTGCAACTGGGATTCCCACATTTTCTACCCGCCCATGTCACAACTAAGAAGGTAGCCAGTACAGCAGAAGAAACACTAAGTCCTATAGAGATGTAGATCAATGGAGCCACAGCAAACTCCTCTTTCACCGCATCCACGATTGTCCCACAAATCTCAACAGATTTAATTATTAAAATCTGAATGTAGGGAAATAACAAGAATCCGCACGCGCAAATTACAGCGATTAATATCACTACATCGACCACAGCAAATCGAGATCGAGACCGATCGCATGGTGGAATTTGCAGACTATTGAAAGAAGTAGGCATCTTCCTGTTTCGCAGGATGTTACTGCTTCGTCTCGATTTAGAGCCGAAGTTGGCTGAGCAACTAGAGTTCGCCATAGCAGGGGGCTGGGCAACGGACTTGCACAGCGAGAGAGAGTTTTCGAAATAGAACATTTCAGATAGAACCCAGAAATTGAATCCAATAAACGATCGAAGCCCCACCAGGAAGAAAAAATCACAGATTAATGCGATCAATCTAGATCAGAATCGGATCGATCCAAATAGTTGAAATTAAAAGAGAAGAATCTGAAGTAATCAAGAAGATCGAAAGAGGTCGGTGCCCAGATGCATTAATCTCTTTTTCGCCCCCACCTTTCAAGCAGCTTTCACAGCTCGAATCCAATATTTGTTGCAACCTAAGAGTTACTTAAAATTGAATAGAGAAAATGCCAAAACAGCAAAACTGATAGACGTGTAAAAAATGGGGTCTGAAGCCGGCTTGAAGAGTTCCAAAGCGAAAGAGGAAGAATCAGAGAGGACAAGGGAGAGTCATTACTAGTCTGTGTGTGTGTGTTATCGTGATTCACCAGTTCGCAGATGAATCGTACAGAAGCTCGTTTTGCTGCTGCAAGTTGCACAAATAACTCGTATTAAAACATTACGAATGCGAGAGCGGCGAACGAGGATTGAGTTACGGCGTGGGCTGTTTCCAAAATGGTCTTGGATTTGCTTTTTTGGATTTCAAATTATTATATTTCCAAATGATTTGGTGGGCCACATTTATGGGCTAGCCCTACCGTGGCCCACCTCTCCGGTGCAAATATAATCAATTACCCAATTATATAGAAATACCCTTCATCACTCTACTTTAAACATATATTAGTAATGAATAGTGAAATTCATTTCATAAAGTTGATGTAATGTTATGGAGAAAAGGTTTAGTTGATTAAGTAGTTATAATACATTTGATTAATGGATAAATAAATGTTTATAATGAGAACCAAAGCATAAAGGTGAGTGCAGTCATGTCATGATGGAAAACAATGAAAGCTAGAAGAGGGATTGGGAGATATATAATTAAGATGAGGTTACAATTTATTCGGGGTAAAATATGAAGCTTTATATTTGTCAAAGTTGGAACTTTGAGTCATTTTAGCCTCTTGCTCAACAATTTTGAGTTGTCACAAGCAGATGTGCTTGCCAAAAAGAACAATTGGTTAGATTACTCTTGAACTAGCAACAACACACAAAGAAACTATAGGAAAACATTTACACTATAAACTAGGTTCTACGTTTAGAATCGGAGGAGTAACATAACTCCTAACTTATGACATTGATACATATTTCTATTGGTTGAATAAAAGGACATGGCAAAATCAAATCTAACCATTGTTGCTCTTTTTTCTCCTTGGATAACTAAACCCTTCTCTTAAAATTTTTTGAAGTATAGGGTTGTGAATTTGATGAATATGTTGAAAGTGAGTTATGAGTGCTCTTGTTTGTGGGAGCTTTTTTCTCTCATCATGAGAGTGCGAGTTGTCGTCCTGGTGACGACATGAGTGTATGGACGCCACCCACTGTGGTGTTCTGATAGTATTTCGTCTCTAAATCTCCAATGTGAGTCAGTGGGTAGGGAGAGGAAGGTGGTTTTCCAGTTGTGGAGGAAACAAAGTACAGATCAAGTTCTAACGGCCTGTGCTTGGAAATGGTCTGGAAAAATCGTCGCAATGACAAGCTGGATAGTAATATGCTGATTGGCAAGGTCTTACCAGAGAAGGGTATTAATAAGAAATCCATTATTGCTAAGATTCGAAAGGGATGGAATCTGGAAGAAAACACTGAAATAGTGCAACTAAGAGATGACTCTTTTGTTTTCACTTTCTCAGAATGGAAGGAAAGGAGTTGTTTTCTTCGGGAAAGACCGTGGTCGGTACAAAAGGCTTTAATGAGTATTCAAGAATGGACTGAGACCATGGTTCTTAGTGAAGTTGGCTTTGTAAAAAAACCCCTTTCTGGGTTCAGTTTCATAACTTGCCAATGGGCATCCTTGAATCAGAAGAAAGCATCTGCAGAATGGGAAGCTTAGTGGGTGAGTTATTATAGTATTGGAAACCGAAGGTTGACAGGAAGTTCTTACGATGCTTTGGCGGGGCACGTGTTCTAATAGATATCAATCAGCCTTTGGTATATGACTTCTAGGTAGCCCTTCTAGATCATTCTGAAGTGTGTGTCCCCTTTGAAACTGTGAGGGAGGGTATTGGTTAATGTGTACTGGTTTTTATTTCAGTAGGAAGATGGCTTTATTGCTTTCCTTGTTTCATTCTTGTTATGTATTTCGAACTTGGTATAGTTCCGTTATCAATGAAAGACACCTTTTTGCAGGTAAAAAAAAAACGGAGAGTGAGTTATGAACAAAGAAAAAAGAAGGTTAGCACACAGCCCACCAAATTTTTACAGGAAGAAGTATATATGAATCCAATATATCAATTATACACATTACTCAAATCTCCTCATATATGCAGCCCCAAAGATTCATGAAGATTCTGATCCGTTTGGCGACGCGGTAGAGAGGTGTATTTATATAAGTAGAGGTAAATATGTAGATGAGATTATCTCGTTTTACTGAAAAATATTGTTGAACGGGTTTTTGATTTTTCCAAACGGAATGAAAACAAACCCTATAATAGAACAACAAATTGCAGACAAAAAATTTTGTTGAAATAGTCCTTTTTATAGAAGCCATTGTGGGTTCTTTTGGTCTTTTTATAGGAGGCTAAGAGCTTTTGACAGTTTCAATCAGCATTAAATATATTTTTCTATATATGTCCATATTTAATAAGGATATTGAGAAGGTAGAAATTAATCGAAATTAATTATGTTAAAATTTAGTGTAATTAATAACGTGAATAAATATGATGCTTTAATTGATTTTATTGATACATGTGAACTAGTTAAAATGTTTTCATAATAAGTATAAGAGAGTACAGTACTCTTCTGAATCAATTTATAAATTTTTTTCAACATTAATTCACACATATCAATAAAAGCTTTAAATCGCATTAACTTTGTTTTAGAATTCAACATTTTAAAACTATTTTCTTACGTAATATCCATTGAAAGCAAAGTCAACATATAATAAATGAATAGTAAAATTGTTTATTCACATAAAAAAAATTAATGATATAATTTTTAAATAAGATCAAATAAAACATTTTCTCTCAACTTACGGAAGATGTATTAATGTTTTTTGAAGGAGGTAGTCAATTCAATTTAAAACTGCCAACTACCATAATTCCACAACGCCATAGCAATTGTCTATCTTCTGCAGTCATTTATAAGAATCTTTTGGATTCATATGAGTTTGGATGTTGAAAAGTATAATCTTCCAAGAATTATGAAATGCAGCTAATTAAAGAACATAGTTGTTTGATGTATTTGTCTTTACGAGTAACCCAAAGCTTACTCTATGATGCGTGTTTTGAGTCTTTGAAAAGTTAGTGCTACTTTTTCTTAGTAGTGAGGTTTGAAAATTAAAGTTTGACCATAACATAATAAAAATATAATTTTTAAAATAAATATGTGATTTTTAGAATTGACTTTTTTTTAGGGATTAAAAAAGTTATTTACATTACTTTATTTATATTAATTATTTTTTCTAACTAATTTATTTTATTTATATATATAGTCCAATGATACATATAAATAAATACTTTTAGGCTAAAATATACTTTTAATCCTTTATGTTTGCGTAAGGTTTCATTTTAGTCCTTTATGTTTAAAAAGTGTACTTTCAGTCTCTTAAACTTAATGCAGTTAGTTTCTCTTAATGGAAACTGCTAACTTATCAAATTTAATTGAGGGATGTGCAATAAAACATTGACATAGCATATTAAGTTTCTCTTAATAGAAATTGCTAACTTATCAAATTTAATTGATGGCTGTGCAATAAAACATTGACATAGTATACTCACATTTTAATTTTAATTCAATAATATAATAAATTTGATATTTTAAATTATGTAAAATAAAAAAGATTTAAAATAGCAGCGTTAAGTTTGATGAATTAGCAATTTCTGTTAAGAGAAACTAACGGCGTTAAGTTGAAGGGATTGAAATTGCACTTTTTAAACTTAAAGGACTTAAGTGAAACCTGATTCAAAGATAAAAGACTAAAAGTATACTTTAACCATGCTTTTAAATAATGTATTAACTTTATTAACCTTTACAACAAATTCAATTAACACTTATATTAGATATCAAAGTAGTATTATATAACATAGAACAGATTAATTAAATTAAATTTTGAACTGGCTCTTAAATATGAACACTTTTTTCGTGGAAGATTTCAACTTTCTTTGGCTACGTTGTGATGGAATATTCTGCTACTTCCGAGTATATACTTCTGCGTAATAGCAATAGGACTGTAATACCATTTATGTTTGGTTTGATGGAGGGGATGGGAGGTGATGGATACAAGGGAAGGGTAAAGGATGGAAGGGTTTAATGTTACCTTATTTGATTATGTTGAAGGGGACGAGAAAGGATGAATTTTGTGTTTGGTTCAAAAGATAAAGGGAGGGAAGGTAATGATTAATTTACCATTATACTCTTACATTGTAGTTAATATTTTTCATTAATATGTATTATATATTCTTGGTCATAATTATTTAATTTGTATTTCTAATTAATTTAAGGAGATTTATTTTAAAATATATTTTTAATTAATATTTTAATTTTTAAAATATTTAATTAATTTTTATAATATATTTTTAATTACAATTATATAAATTTTTAATCAATTTTATAATAATATAAATTGATTACAATATATTTTCATTTATTTATATTTTATTACAAAATATTTATTAATTAAAATAATTTTTTCATTAAAGATATTAATGTAATAATGAAAATTGTATAGAGATATAATTATCTTAAAATTTAGTTCCTCTAAATAAATTCTAATTTACAAAGGAGTTAAAATGGGAGTAATGGAGGGGAAGGTAAATTTTAACTCCCCTCCAACCAAAGACACTAATGAACGCTGAATAGTCTCATATTTTATGTTTGACGCCCATTAAAGTATTCTCACTCCCTTCCGCGAAGCTACTCATCCTCTTTGAATTCTCTTTGAATTCATATTAGTTTCCATTCTTTGAATTCTCTTTTCCCAGGCATTCAGGAAAATTCCATCCACCAACAGACGCAGAAAGCTAGGTCACCCTCCCGCACGTCTCTTTCATATGACTTATATTTTATAAAATTTAAGCATTTTCGTTGGAGCCGCCGAGGAAATTTCCTCCTAGTCTCTCTCGCAACTTCTTCCACCTTTCAATATGGATTCAAACTTCAAATTCTGGGATCATTCGACCCTGCGTCTTATATATAATACAACTCTTCCCTCGGTTCTTCAAACCAGTCCAACAATTCATATCATAGCCTTCTCGTCTTCTAGCAATATACCAATTTGAGCCCTTTAAAGGGATCCGATAATTTTAACTTTACTTCTCTTTGAAGAATTTTTGCAGCTATGGATTGCTGGTTTCAATTAAACAGGTCATCAACTTCTCAGAATGATGTTACCTCCAGTTCTAATCCCTTATTTGGTTTGTTAGACCCTTTTCTTTTGGGCACAAGTTTCAACACAATAAAGAGTTCTTTCCCAAAGTTTTGGTTTTTCCTTCTGTCCGAACTCAATCCAAAGGTTAGAACAGAGAGACGTGTCTCAGATTCTGAGTTGAGCCGCCAAGAGAGTTTGATTCATGGAAGCACAGAGGATGGGGCTCTTGGGAGGGACGAAGTAAAAATGGTGATGGGAAAATTGGGGCTTTTTTGCAGCTCAGAAAGTGAGGAACTTGAGGGAAAATATGGTTTGAGTGAAGTTTCTGGGGTGTTTGAAGATGAGGAGCCAAGCCTGGAGGAGGTGAAGCAAGCATTTGATGTGTTTGATGTGAACAAAGATGGCTTTATTGATGAAAAGGAGCTGCAGAGAGTTCTGTGTGCTCTGGGTTTCAACACAGCAGCCACAGAACGGGACAACTGCCGAAAAATGATCCGGAACTTCGATGACAATGGAGATGGAAGAATAGATTTCAAGGAATTTGTAAAAATCATGGAGAACAGCTTCTGCTGATCTTTTCTTCTTTAGTTTAAATATATATATATATATATATATTAAATATCAGTCATTGACATTGCTTATATATACACAACACATTCTTTGATCAATCAACCAATTTTTATTTTTCTGCCCAGCCGAATTCCATATTTATGTTGCCAAATCCCAACTCCCTTGGATTGCGTTCAAAACATATTGTGCTTGTTTGGGAACTCCGTTGGGAAAATGGATTTTACAGATTTCGAGGCATTTTGAGAATTTCGAGATGGTTTTACGGATTTCAAGATGGTTTTTATGGATTTCAAATGGTTTTTACAGATTTCGAGATGGTTTTGTTTCGGCTTACGTGCACTGTTGGAAAGAATGGCTTCCCAAACAAGCGCATTTATGTTCTAGGCTCAAATCCCATACCTCACAAGTAAATTACTTATAGATTTGCATGTTACTTGTTTATTACAAGTGTGTATTGATTTTCTTAAACTCTATTAATGCTTATTGATACTTTCCCAACTCCCTTAATGTGTTTTATATTTAATGAATATGAATACTTTGAAAAAATTATAAATTTTAGAGATAAAATGAATTGAGTTATTTAATATAGGATGAAAATAAACACCTTATCTAACTTATCTAATTTCTATACTGAGGATACTAGGGAGTACCATACAATTGCAACCTGACAACCCCACTTAAGGAGTCAATATCTTGCCCTGTATTACATTGGTGTGTTGATACAATATTTGATTTTAAGTTCTAGTACTTACCGTTGTTTTTAGTTTCAGTTCATCCTCCTTTTAATATTGCTGCAAGGTAAAATGAGACTTGATCACCTTGAATGAAGACAGTCTTTTTAAACTCAGTTAACTACGAAGCCTGTGTTTGATTGTTGGGATCATTTGGTTCAACACTTGAGTCTATCTGTAACCTCTCTGCTCAAGATTTTGATTTGTGGCCACTAGGTTTAATTAGGCATTTTTGCAAGCAATATTCTAATTGGATAAACTTTGGTAACATATCTGCAATTCAGATAGCAGCCACATCCACCTTCCATGAAAGACATTGTTTTGCACTTGGTGCATGGGGAAGTTCAGGCAAAAGTCATTCAATGCCTGTTTGGATGGACATTGGGGTTGGAATAATCAATTTTGGAATCGCTAAACGTGATTTTAGAAAATTTATCCAAACACCCTCTTTTATTTTTTTAAAGAAAAAACAAACCACGTTTGAGCTCTTAAATGTGGTTTTTAGAAAAGTCATCCTGACACATTTATTAAAAACCACATTGAGTTCCTAAACCATGTTATTTGAGCAGCAACTCCGACTTGTTTCTGCGTTCTGATCAAATCAACTTTATCCAAACTCTTATTTTGTCTAACACTAATCCGAACACACCCTCACGTGCTGCCCCTTTGTTCATCTGCTCAGCTTGATGATGCTGAATTTGTTGATACGCATGTTCCAGCTTCTGTTGGGGTAACAGAAGCTACAGCTATCTTGGTTAGTTAAACTACATCAGTCCAAGTTAATGTAGGCTGTTGGTAGTTTTTGTCAATTGTTAGTAACAGACTAAAGACAGTTAACTTTTAAGTTAAATATTGTGTGTACATTTAGATCATAATGGAAAGGATCTTCCTCGTTTCCTAACTCACTTTCATGTTACTGACCACAAAAATTATCAATTGAAAACAGTTTAGAACATATAGGTTACTTTTCTTGCATCCACATCAAGCACACAAACCCTTTGTGGCTGTTGGTTGACATGTAGAATCATCAATGACTTAGAAATAACAGAATTACGGAAGGCATAGGTTGAGAAGAACAGGAAGAGCCAAAGAATGAAAGAGGACATATTTTAGACATATAATTATAATCTAACAACATATTTAAAATAACGTTCTGTATCAAGTATGGGCCAAAATTTAAATTTGGAATGGCTTTAGAGAAAAATAGCTTTTAGATCAAAAATTAAATTGAAGTTGAAACAACTTTTTTTAACTTCACTTTTAGCTTTTCTTCGTATTTGAATCATATAAAATTGACTTTTCAATATATCATTCAAATAAGTTTTTCTCTATTGAAGGCTCGAAGCCAACATAGATGTATATGTCTAATTGTGTGTTTAAAAAATCAGTTAAGAGAAATGAGTTACGGATTTTGAGATACTTTTACGGATTTCAAAATGCCTTTTGTCCTGACTTGTGTACTCCTTAAAAAAACGAGATTCCCAAACATGCACCAAAATGATTCAGTATCAAATATCCTGTATATAAAAGCAATAGTTGTTATAGATCTTTCTCTTTAGGCAATAGATGTCACAGTTGTACTGGGTGTCATTTCCTATAAATATCATCTTACTGTACATATTGAGAGTATGAACGAGTAATACAATTTTATTAATTACTCTCATCATTTCAGGCTCTTTACCTGTCAAGTCAATTTATTTTACAGAAGCATATCTAAATATAAATTGCATTCACTAATTAGCTTTTATCCCAACTTCAACATGCAAAAGTAGGTTGGAATAAAAGTCATTTTTGCAAATGGTGATCCAAACAAGCCTGTGGTCATTACATTTTAGGTTCCTTGTAAGAACAAGCTAACTCATTTTAATCTCGAAGATTATATATTTAGTTAGACAAAGCTACATGTAATTCGATCAGATTAGAGGTTTCATGCTTAATGTATAACATGGCAGAGGCAAGTGTGAAGTGAACATTTTCCATTCAAGTTTGATCAAAGATTTTGCCTATTTCTAAGAATTTTGCTATATCAGATTTATATTCTAATTGGTGACAATTGAAATATACAATTGCTTTCAAAATGATTAAAAGGAACATAATCATATTTTATCAGAAACCCAATTGAAAAATCCCTCCTAACAACTTATTTAAACAAAAGCACTAAACTTGCATGTGGTACTATAGGAAAAAGGAATTTTAAGATTATAACTAACCACCAACTAAGGGGTCCATATATGAGGATCGTTATCATGTTGATGGACTGGAAATTAATCCTTCACTAAGATGGAAGTATATTTCAGTTAGGCATAACAAAGAGCTAATGTTAAATATTTAAAATTATTGAATATACATTAGAGAGCTATATATTGTTCATAAGTTGTAAATACTACAACTCAATTTCAGATTATGCCAAACTACAAGAATTTTAATGACTAGTTATTACAAATAAAAAATATTGTATTTAAAAAAACTGAGA
>JANTPZ010094958.1:0-19459 GCA_025593235.1 Vachellia pachyceras | reverse complement strand
CCTCACCTTTATCTCCTGTGTTGTTGCTCTTTCATGGAATTAATTTCTCAATGCCTTACTCTTGCTTCTGAGATGTTGGGTGGCTAAATTGATATGTATTAGGATTATTTTGAACCATTGCATGGATTGAGAATTGATAATACTCTCTTTGGTGATTAGTGATAATTACTTGTTAATTTCATCTTGTGCCTAATGCCTCTAACTGATTAGCCACCACTTAGAGTGATTTGTCCAATTAAATTAAGTTTGAGAGAGTTAATTTAGTTGTAGGACTTAAATAAAATTATGTTAGACTTGAAGTTTAGTAATCAAATGGATGGTTTGTTGGTAACATAGAGATATAGTTACTAATCTAGCATTATCATATTAAAATTGTTGCGTAAGGATTATTTTCCTTTAACTGTAGCAAGAGATTGTGCATGTTAAATGAGGATATTAATTTGGTTATAACTTGAGAAAGCTTGATCAATTGCTTTTTGAACCTTAGACAATCATATAATGTCATTTAATCACTAATAGAGTTGTATGTATTTAAGTCTCATGAATTGCAATGGTAAAAAATAATCCGAGGCATCCCTAATCTTTGAATTAAAATTTCAATTTGTCTTGCTCATTTTATTGCCATTTTTATTGAAGTTGATAAATCTTTAGGACACATTACTCAATTGAATCACTCAACCTAATTAATTACATAATTGCATTGATTAACTGGCTTATGCGTTAGTTCTCGTGGAAATGATATTTTTATACCACTTGCAACTCGTATGCTTGCGGTAAGCTAGACGACGAACATGCCCCGACTGATACCGGGTCCTCGCTCCGCCACTGATCAACAACCAGCCTCCATCTCCATCAGCGATCTTCCCCTTTTCACAACGAAATCACATCCTCTACTTGTTCAAAATCGAGAGCTCTCCTACTAGATCTTCCACAGCCACCGTCATCCGTTGCAAAATCACCTTCCAGATCAAAGATGCACAAGTCCATCGTCCTTTGCCTTCATCCTCCATGGATATGCGATGTGAGCTCTAAATGATTTCTAATTGAGGCCTATCCCTGTTCACGAACAAGGTCCCACATCTAAGATATGTGATTCTTGATGTGTGATTTATTATTTTGATTTATACGATCTAGTGGGTTATATTTGGTGGATTTCTTCGACCTTCATGCTGCTTTGTTTCTAACGATCGTGGTGACTTGCGCTTCTGGAGATGATGGTGGGTTGTGTTTTCGACAACTGTGGTTACATGAAGGCTGTGAATGACAATTTAGATAATCTGGAGTGGATAAGTTTTTTTTAAGGCATTTTAACATTTTTGTTATAAATATTATATTTGTGGATGTCCATAAACTATTGATCTTCCATATACTATTCCTAATAACCTTCCTCATGAATAGCTTTTAGAGTTTTTTTTATGAAATGATTACATATTGTATACTTATGAAAATTGATGTTTGCAATTATTCGATGTAACCTTTGGTAGAGTTGAATGTCTATATATATGGGAGCTATATAATTCATGAAATGAAGATGAATAAGAATTGATCATCTCCTCCTTACAATTTCTCCTGTTTGTTCATCTCCCTAATCCCAAATCTTCTATTTTTATAACACGTTATCAGCACGAAGCTCTACCAATGGCGTATTTCCTTATCGTTGTCTTAAAAATTTCTTCTTCTTCTTCTTCTATTATATTTTATTTGTTCCATATATCTATGATAATCTAAACCATTATATGGAATTAAAGATATTGTTTTACCGATTGTTTTATATATCGGGTTCCATAGTTAAGATTGGAGATTATTGTTACTTCATTTTAATATCCTTCACAAGTTTTTTTATTTATATTATTTATATTAATTTATATTATATTATGTGGTTATTTATATTTCATGTCGTTATATTATATTTATATTTCATTTGTTTATTTACTTATTTAAAATTTGTATTTAGCTATTTTATTTCATGTTATATTCTATTATTTATATTGTGCTATTTATTTATATTATTACATCTATACATTTTTATTTATTTATTGCTCATGCGCATACATATATATATGCCATATTTTTTTAATGTTTATTGCATATTTATATACACATTTATTTATATTGACATATATATACACATATATATTTCCCTATCTCCCTGTATATATTGTCATCCCCCTTTATGGATATTTATTTCATGTTGTTATATTATGTTATTTATTCACGCTTCATTTATTTATTTGATATTTATATTTCGTTGTTTTAATTCTTTTATTATTTACATGTATATATTAAGCTGTTCATTTTATTTACATTTCATTTATTTATGTTATCTTTTTATTTTCTTTAATCATTATGTTGTTTATTTATTTTATATTATTTATTTACTATTATTTATTTATTGTTCTTATAAGTTACATTTTCTTTATATTTTACTTTTAGTGGATCGCTATTTATCCTTCATTTTTTCCCGTTATTCATTTTCATTTTATCACCTAATATTATACTATTATTGTTATACTTACATCACTAAAAATAATATATATAGATATATTATTTTATTTTTAACTTTAAGTCATTTACTATTATTGTTGCCATTGTTTATTATTTTTTACCTTTCTTTTACTCATACTTATTCATTCATATTGTGATATTTATCCTGCTACATTTATATTTATTTATTGTTTCATTTATATGTATTTATATTTGCTCCATCTATATAATTTATATTATTATATATAATTATATAATGTATTTATATTATTATTTATATTCAGTTGCGAATTTAAATTTATTGAATTTATTTCATTACAGTATTATTTTAATTTAATGACAACAACCAAGATATTTCTGTAATTGTGATTGAATAACCTGAAGTCACATCACTATTATAATGGTTCTTTTAGGAAAGAACATTATGGATGCTAGTAAATAGCATGAAAAAATCAAATTGCTACAAATATCAAAGCCCTAGAGGCTTAATGTTCAAACATCAAAGTTTGGTAGCATTTAAAGATTTTATCTTTGGCCTAGAAGACCAATGCTTGAAGAAAGTGATGATGTACTATTGAAGGACAAAAAGATAATGGTCAAGATCATATTATTGGATAGGTTGATAATTGAAAGTTGAGCTTTCTAATGGTATCGAAATTATGAGAAAAAGTTAGAATATGACCAGAAGTCATATAGAAAGATACATATCAATCCATTGGAAAATGTTAAATTGATTGGTTATGAAACCAACAATAACCATGAAATTTATATTGTTATATGATAATATATGTTAGTTCCTGAAGAACTATTTGCAATAAAATTGATATAGTACCTGAAAAACTATATATTAAAAAATTGATATAGTTCATGAAGAACTGATTTAGTTCCGGAAGAACTAACATAAATTTTTTATTTTTGGGTGAAAAAAATTGATGATGAAAATTATGGCCCATAAATCTACATTAGAATTTTGGTTCACTCAAAAGTCTAAAGATAATATCTCAATTGAATTGAAATCCAAAATATTATGGAAGTTATGAAGACTTTTAGGTGAAATACATTGAATAAGAAAATCATGTTTTTATGACTCACACTTGAGGGGGAAATCATTAGAATACAAGTGTGAGCTAATTTTGTATATATTTCTATTTATGAGGGGAGATTGTTAAGCATTTTGATCTCCCAAAATGGATGTCAGATCTCCTAAATTGGATGTCATGTTAAATGTCATATTGAGATTTTAAATCAATATGTTATGAAAATTGTAAAGTTGTTATAGTAAACCAGAAGTTTACTGATCTAGACAAAGTTATTGTTGGCATGACTTGTTTAATCATCCGAGTCATATATAAGATGCAATATAATGTGAAAGATTGTATATTGACATTTATTGAAGAGTCAGAAGATTCTTCATGGATAGCCATCACATTATATATAATTCAAAGGTTATCATGTGATGCTTGTTCTCAATAGTATATGGATTATGAGAAGATCATTGGTTATGATTTGAAATGTATCTTTACATTTCTGGAAATATATTTACAGATATGGGCCCATTTGAAAAGCATGTAAACCATACAAGTATTTAATAAGTTTGATAGAATCATCTATAATATGGTTACATGTATGATTATTGGTAGCTTGCAACCTGAACTTTGCAAGATTATTTGAATAAGATCATTATGTTCATACAAGCACAATTTCTAGATTATACGACTCATAATAATTTACTAAAGCCTCCATATATAGCTTGATCAATACTTATGAGAAAAAGATTTTTATTTTAGTGTTGGTATATCTAACTTGATATATTGAATCACTTATACATATTAAGCCAACAAAATTCTCCCAGTGAAATTGGTTTTTGGTCAAGAGTTAGATATTTTCCATATTAAATGTTTGAATGTGCAATGTTTATTCTTATTGATCCATATAATACACATAGATGAAAAGTTGAGATAAATGTTGGGCAAGATTCTCCTCCTTATTTGTCTCTAAATGAAACAAAATTATGTTTCTAAAGAGAGCACATGGGTTTATGAGGCTTGTACTGCATTACTAGTTTATTGTCATTTGATAAAGTTTCCACATGAGGGGGAGAAATTGAGTAGTTGGAAAAGAAAACACATTGAATGCATTATTTCTGTCAAATATAGATCCTCAAATAAAATAGTATGAACTATAAGTTCATCGAATATTACATTCATAAGATATTGTAAAAATATCTGCAAAATCTAATTACTTATCTAAATGAGAATTAATAATTCTCATATTCTAACTAAAAATGCTCCAATAAGTATAAATGAAAATGAGATATGTCTGAAGCATGATAAACAATCGGTTCCAAATATACTTTGGATAAAGAGGAGCATATAATTAAGATGATCATATTGAGGAGGCTGACACTCTAGAAGAGGTCAAGACATAACTAGTTATAAAACCTCAAGAGAGGTTCAGGTACTTGAAAAGTAATATTGAGATTTTGATGAGTTATGTCACAATGAGAAAAATGGAACCAAAAAAAGATAAAGTTGTCGACAACCGTTTTAATAATAATGTCATGTGATCAAATGAGAATGTATATATGAATTTTTCATAAAAGGTTGACAAAATGGTAATTGGCTAACAGAAAAGGAAAAAGGAAAAAAGATGCAATAAAATATGATAACCTCATTTCGATATGTGAATTATGGACTAGTAGTCCAATGAAATATAAAGATGTTATGAGACATATGAACATTTATATGAAAATACAAGTTTTCACAATAGTATGATGATTATAATGTATATAATATATATTATTTTGTGGTGGATACATAAATGATTTGGCAGAGTATATAAAAATATACATCTATTGAATATTGTTAAAGCCGATGTATATGGTTCAATGAATAGTGAGATGTGCATCAAAATGCTTGAAAGAAATATAATGTCAGAAGTTTGTCTAAGAAAGACATTCAATGTTGTGTGGATTAAAGAATTTGAGTATATATAATTGATTGAAAAATGTGTAGAACAAGTCAACATATCCGAAAGATATGGTAAATGGGTACATTTATTCGATACATTTAGAAGAAATGAACGAGAAATACATTTCGGCATATAATTTGATGAGAATGCATGTGTTTAGATGCAAAGAAAATTCACTATCGGAAAAATCATTGATGACATTCGCATTTAAGAAATATGTTTTAATGATAATGAGTGATATTGTCATCTGGGGGAGTAAATATAATGTTATTAGGGGGAGTAAATATCATGCTGTACTCTTTTCCTTAATCAAGGTTTTGTCCCACAAGGTTTTCCTAGTAAGGTTTTTAACGAGGCAGCTTCAATATATATTATGTACTCTTTTTCCTTCACTAGGTTTTTGTCCCACTGGGTTTTTCCTAATAAGGTTTTAATGAGGCACAATATTTGTTCATGGACATCCAAGGGGGAGTGTTATAAACATTATATTTGTAGATGTCCATAAAATATTGATCTTCCATATACCATTCCTAATAACCTTTCTCATGAATAGCTTTTAGAGTTTTTTTATAAAATGGTTACATATTGTATACTTATGAAAATTGATGTTTGTAATTATTCCATGTAACCTTTGGTAGAATTGAATGTCTATATATATATATGGGAGCTATGTAATTCATGAGATGAAGATGAATAAGAATTGATTCTCTCCTCCTTACAATTTCTCTTCTAAATGTTCATCTCCCCAATTCCAAATCTTCTATTTTTATAACAATTTTCATTTTGTAAACATTTATTTTAATAAAAATTATATTTCACTTCCACCATCTTACCACCATTCTATCAGACATATTTTTAAAATTCACTTCCACTTCCATCAAAATCTTTTCCACATACTAAATGGGGCATCAACGATGTTTTGGTCCAAAAACATTCCAAAATACCAATAAATCCCGCAGGTCCTTAATATAATGTTTTTAAATGAAGGGGAAGGGAAGAAGATCATTTTAAAAATCCATCAGGAGGAAAGGGATAGGAAGAGAAGGAAAATTCATTTCATTTCCTCCGAATCCCTCCAGCCAAACGCCCTGCAAGCAGTTACATAGAAAAGGGAAATTACTTAAATGCCCTTACTCACCAAAACACACGAACGATTCCCAAGTAAACCCATGTCTCAGATCTGTATTTGAAGGCCTCATTGCATGCGTACAAGTCACAAAAAAAGAGCAAATCCTTTTGACCATCTTAAACACAAGGCGATTGATGGATATATTGGAAACATTTCAAGGCAAACTTGTATATTCAGATGTCACTAGATAATAAGATCGAATTCTTTTTAAAGATCACTGAATCTCACAAGTTGAATTTAAATACAGACCATTTATTTCCACAAGGTAAAAAGAAGAAGAAACATCCAAAGATATCTTGCAGCTCAGTCACAGCTGAACTGTGCTCCAAGGTTAGCAATCTCAGGCCTTGGACTGCCATGACTGGTACCGGGTCCAGTCTCTCTGCCCCGGATTAAGAGTATGTCCCTTGGAATGATAGATATACTGTTCGCCTTCTCCTGACAAATTCTCCTTGTGTTCAAGACCGTACCGTTTAGGTTTCAGCAAAAGAAGCTGCAAAGAAACTTATTTATTATTTTCAAGAGCAAGACTTTCAGGCCCTGGCCATACACATGGCATCAAAACAGTATGAAAGAAATGAGTTTACCTCATCTCCTGTGTGATCAGTTATGAAGTGGAGCCAACCGTGCCATTCAGGTGGAACCTGAGAAGCATTATACCTATCCTTCTCTGCATATTCAACCCACCTGTGTCTCCCTACCAGTTTTTAAGTAAACCACAATATGCGACAATTTTGTTAGGTAAAAATAGTGAATTTACAAAATTTAATAAATTCGGTTCATGAACTCATTAAGAGATTACATGCTCATAAAAATAGAAATAGGTTATAGAATACAAAGAACAAATCTTTTCTATTAGCATGAAAATTAGGGGAAATGAATTATAAAACTACAAAACATCACAACGTAGACATACTTTTCCATCATATTTTATCTGATCTTAGAAAAAAGGACCACTAGGTAGGTGATGATATTGATAAGTGTTTATTCAATCACATTAAATTACAGTGAAATTATTTATAAGATTGATCATGGCTAGTCTTAAGCTCAAATATAACAGGTTAGATTTCACGAATTTCAGCAGTGATTGAATTATAATAATATCTATATTAAAGAATCATGTGAGCAGTGAAGGCACTTACCGTATTGCGTATCTTCAAGTCTCTCATAATACTTGTTACCAAATTTATCAACACCAACAAGCCTGGCCCCAATGTTATGGATCTTTGTTTGTCTACATAAATTTAGAAAAGAGTTTGAATAACAGAGGAAAAAGGACTGATGGAACATAACCCCACCCAATCAAAAAAAAGCGGGGTTGTTACGTTCACATTTTGAGAAACTGCCTAAAACTAAAAGTAGAATAAACCATATAAATCTTCTGAAAGAAAACAACCCATGCGTATTCAGTCAGCTCAACCTCCTAGAACTGTTGCACTCACAACTCTTTGAGCTATTAACTTTTCTTATTGGGGTAAGGAGATTCAGATAACGTCAGTGATGCCCCAGTCTCAATCCTTTGAGGCTCCAACAAGTTAATTTAGCTACATAGATGCTTATCCAGAGTTTCCATCCAGGGGGTTAACAGTGTTTGCGCTTGCAAAATACCGCTTAGAACTAGAATGCAGATATTCTTCCTATCTTTCTTACTATCATTAGTATAATTTATATTCAGGGTAACACAATGCAGACAAACAACTTAATTTTGGAGGGAGCTTCAAAAATCAAAATTACAAATGGGTTTATCAAGATCTTCTTCATATACAAAGATTGAGCCAAAACTTGGATTTTGAAAATTATTCATATTAATAACTAACAGAAGATTCAAGAGTGATGCTTTGCGATGAATAAGATGAAAGGTGAATTTTAATAATAATAATGATGATGATTTAAAAAAGTCTGGCTCTGGAATCTTAAGACCCAAATGCTACAGATAAAGAGTGGGTTCCAAAGAAGATGGCCACAGTAGATTAAACGCTGGATCCACCTATATATTGGATAACCAGAAGGCTCTTGCACAGAGTGCAGATTGTTTCTTTTCTCCATGCTTGCAAACTAGTTTGGTGATGTGTGTTTCTGAGCTGCACAAGAAGAGGCTAAAAATGGACACCAATCATGCTTGTGGTTTAAGACTCAAGACGAGGGCCTGATGGGGATGAAAAGGGCATTTTAAGAGATGTTGGGGCTAAGTTCTCGAGTACAGAATGAATAAGATGTGGTTTTGGCCTTAGAGAAGGTGTAAACAGGGGATATTTTATCAGACTAGGAGATGGGTATAATGTACAAGCGTAAACAGACAGACATAAATAGGGGGAAGGGGTACTCTCAGATGGAAACAGTAGAGGGCAATAGAAGCAGATGTAAGGTCACAATTGTTAAAAACTCAAAATAAATAAGATTCTGAGGCTAACAGGGTTCATCATTCTGATTTTTCTGATAATTTCATATTTGGCACAGAGATAATTTCAGATGAAGTTTAGCGAGGATGACTTCGTGGATTTGAACTTTGATGCAGATGAAGACCTAAGCATTGAATGGATCACTAATAAGCATTTTCAAAGGGAAAAGAAAGGTCAAGTGAAGAAGAGAAGTTGACGGAGATATGTTTTTCATGGAACATCCAATGTTCTGAATCTACCTCACTTTAACTTAGAGATTTATCGAGGTCCAGACTAATCAAGATCGAATCGGCCAAGATCATAAGTGCAGTAAAGCTCTTCCAAAACACTGCGACATTCCCAGAGCTCGAACTTAAGACCTCTAGTTAAGCTGGTACAACCCCTATCAGTTGAGCCAAGTGCTTGGTGGTAAGTTGATGGAGATATTGATAGAATTTCTAAACTTCTGACAGAACATAGTGCCAATGAAGCTGGAAATTCATCTAGGATCAACAATAGGAGCATATCAGGGTTAATCTGTTGGATAAAACAATACTGAATAAGTTAATACAGATACCTAACCGGTGACAGGAACTTCTTTTTCTTCCCACAGTCCCCTTGAATTCCAATTTTTTTTTTAATTTTTTTCCATTGTCAGACTTCAAATTCCAGTGCTGAGTGTTCATTATGATTATAATATACTGCCATCAATTTATGAACCAGCAGAAAGGAAGGCGCACAGACTAGAACACAGAGGAACAGATAGCCAATCTAGAAACGAGAAACATTAATGCAACTATGTAAGATATGCAAAGAGACGACTTACAAGAGGTTTCCATCGGGAAGGCATCTCCTGGAAGTTGAAATGATAAATGACAAAGTCAGCACAATTCAAGTTTTTTCTTAAAGACGAAGAAAAAAAAAATTCAAAGTGCCCCAAATAATTTCTCCCAGCACGACCTAAAATAAAAGGCCTATGGCACCAAGGCAACAACCATAATTCACAATTAACTCTTCCCTATAGTGTGAAATGAATAAGCAGAGTAAACAAATGACCAAAAGCAGAACTGAGATCTTTTCACCAAAAAAAAAAAAAGCAGAACTGAGATCTTTCACCCACTTCACAGCATCTACCATACAAAACAGAAAATGTTCAACTAAGCTGAATTCTTGGAATCTAACTGTTTGCCCTTCAGAAATTTCTGGCGATTTCTAATCCAACGAAACAAATCCAGAAATCGACAAGCAAATACAAAAGCAAACATGCGAAAGAAAAAAGAAAATAGACTCACAAGTACCCTTCTTCCTTAAGGCTTCTCAGGAAGGCACTGAATCCCTTTTCTCTGATCGAGTTAACCACGCTCTTCACTACCGACGCCATTTCTCGTCCTCCCTTCCCTCTTCTCAGCACTCGCTTCGTAAGGTTTACCTCTAGCTCCCTTGGTCGATTTTTTATTTTTTTATCAATTCCTTTTGGCATCACCTTTTGGGGAAAATCCTAAATGCATCCGGAAGAAATACAAAATCATAACCTTAACTCGAAGCTGCACTTTTACAAATTTTATTTTAAGTTTTATAGATCTTATTTAGTATTTTTGAATATTAATATATTACTTATATTATTTATATGTGTTATAAATACATTATAAAAGTGGATGTCCATAGACTCTTGACTTCCTAAGACATAAATATTATACATGAATTGTTGTTGAGAAACTAAAGAGGTATTAATGTACAAAGAGTCACAATGTATGTACAAAGGTTCACAATGTATGTACAAAGAGTCACAATGTATATTCATCTCATTGATTGTACTATTCATTACTTATGACCCTTGGAAATCACACTTAGAGGCATATAAATAAGGCTTTTGTACATGATATAAAAACATCCAAAAGTTGAATAGAATTCCTCTTAAAGTTTCTCATTCCTTTCAAAATTTCTGTTCTCTTTTGTCTATATTTATGTTTTAATTTTTAACACATTATCAGCACGATAGTTCTACCGAAGGTATGCTTCCCTTAGAGTTACCTTAGCAACTTCTTCTATTTTCTTTTATCATATATTTTCAATCAATTTGGAATAATCTGAGCCACAATATGAAATTATGATAACTCTTTTACCAATTGTTTTAAACATCGAGTTAAGATTTGATATTGTTATTACTTGCCATTTTAATCTCTTTTACAAGTTTTTAAACATTATGGATATTGTCATTTTATCTTGAATCCATATATATATTAACTAAACTATATTATTCAGTTTTGTAAATTCACTTTCTAGAATTAATTTTAATTATTATTATTTTAGATTGTATAATGTCAAATCTTACCAAGAATTTGAAGCATTTGGCATATCTGGCAAAAATTATTCATTATGGATATTGGATGGTGAAATCCATTTGAATGCCAAGGGTCTTGAAAATGCTATTTTGCCAGAAAATGTTGCTTATAATCATGACGAGGTAAAAACAATGATCTTCCTTTGTTATCATATTCACGAAGGATTAAAAGCGGAATACTTAACAGTAAAAGATCCGTTGAATTTATGGAATGCCTTGAAAGAAAGGCTTGATCATCAGAAAACAATTATACTGCCTAAGGTATTGAAAAAGGCTTTAAGAAATATTCTGAATTTATTTCATGCCTATTTGTTGTTGAACAAACAATGACTTGTTCATGAAAAATCATGAAATACGCCCCACAGGATCGATTTTGATTCTTGAAATAAATGCATAATAATTATAATAGAGGGCGTAGCCGTGACTGTGGCTTAGGTCGCGGCAGAAGACACAAAAAATTCTCATTATAAGGTGGTTGTAATATTAATCATGACAACCAAAAGAAAAGAAATAATGAGAAAAAACATAAGAATGATTTCAATACCACAAAAGCCCATGAAAATAAACGTCATAGGTGTGGTATGAAAGGGCATTGGGCACGAGTATGTCTTACATCTACTCACTTGGTGAAACTTTATCAAGCATCACTCAAAAATAGTGGCAATAATGCCCATGCAAATATGATGTATCATGATAATAATATTAAGGCCAAATGTGCATTTAAAGATGATAATCTTATATGCTTTGATGGATTGAAAGACATTAAGGGTCTTGATAAAATCATACATTTGGATGATAATTAATATTATAATAATTACATTAATGTTTTTAAGTAGCATTTATATTTTATTTTTATCTTGTTTCTTTTAAAATTTTTTAATGTACTTTTGTTTCTTTAATGGAGAATATAGATAATTCTCATCATATGGTTGAACATATGTCTGGTAGACAATGCTATAACAAGCACAATATTGAAAAGCAGAAATTATTTTTTTCATATAATGATTAGAGATGTAAATATAAATACTATAATAGGTAATACAAAAAATTATTGAAGGCTCTAGAAGAGCTACAATTGTATTACCCAAAGGAATGAAGCTTGTTATAAATGATGCATTGTTTTCTACTAAGTCTCAAAGAAATCTATTAAGCTTCAAGGATATCCGATGCAATGGGTATCATACTGAGACAATTAATTATGGGAATGATGAATATTTGTATGTTACAAAATTACATCAGGAAAGAAATACATCTAAAAAAAATTATCAACACTATCTTCTGGTTTGTACTATACAACTATTAGTACAATTGAGACAAATGTTATAATAAATCAGAAAGATGTTGATAAAGATATATTTACAGTTTTGCATAATCGATTGGGCCATCCTGGATCATCTATGATGAATTTAATGCATGTCATGATATAGTAAACTAGAAGTTTACTGATTAATACAAGCAAACAGTTTAATAAGATAAACCAGAAGTTTATCAATGAATTTCAATGTTTGCCATGACCGGTTAGAATATCCCGGTTCAATTGTGATGCGAGAAATGATTGAGAATAAATGTGGATATACCTTGAAGTGTATATTGATACCACTATTTCTCATATGCTGCATGTTACAAGGGAATATGTATTATTATGTCCTCATAAAGTTAAATGCAATGTGAGCCACTCACATTCTCAAAACGGATATATTTGTGGGACGGTGAACCTACATAGTGAACCATTTAGTTACCACGTAGTTTTAATTGATGCATCAACTAAATGGTCTCACGATTGTTTATCATCTTCTTGCAACCTGAAGTTTGCAAAATTCTTTACTCAACGAATATTATTAAGAGTATAATATCCTGATTATCCGATTGAAAATGCTAGTGTTAATGAATTAACTTAACTATTCTTAATGAGGATTGCACGTCCCTTAGAATTGATTTGAACATCTTGAATTTTATGTTCATACGCAAAATGGACTAGTAGAATTATTGGTTAAATGGTTGCAACCTTTTTATATGAGATATAATCTCCCATATTCTGCTCAGGGACTGGTCATTTTGCATGCAGCAGCATTTATTCGTATAAGGTCTACAAGTTAACATAAAATATCCCATTACAATTGGTTTCTGGTCAAGAACCAAATATTTCCCATATCATAATTTTTGGTTGTGTTGTATATGTTCTTATTGCTCCACCATAACGCACAAAGATGAGTCCTTAAAGGAGATTGAGAATCTATGTAGGCTTTAAATCTTGTTCAATAATTAAGTATATTGAACTATTAACTGGAAATTCATTTACGGCATGGTATGCCGATTGTCATTTTGATGAGACATTTTTCCTACCATTAGGAGGAGAAAATAAGCATCTGGATAAACAAAAGATAAGGAAAAATAAATTATATGGAATACCTTATCACTTGCTCACCTAGATCCTCGAACAAAACAATGTGAGTAAGAAGTTCAGAAAATAATTCATTTGCAAAATATTGCAATGAAACTGGCAGATGCATTTACTGATACAAAAAGGATAACAATGTCTCATATTCCAATTGAGAATGCTCCTATTAGAATTAATGTCCAAACATGACAAGTGGTAAGTGCACATAAAAATATACCGCATTTAAAGGGTGGTAAACTACATGGTTCCAAAAATAAAATCCTTGAAAAAGGAAAGGAGCAAATAATAATAATGATCAGCATAAGGAGGCTACCATTGAGAAATCCATTATAGAGACCCGTGACATAACTAATCAAATGACTTATAAAGAGGTCCAAGTACCTGATAATGATAATGAGATCTCAATAAATTATGTTACTACGGGGCAAGATATGGAAACAAAAATATATTATCGTCGACGATATATTTTCATGCAATATTGCTATTGAAATAATAAATGAGGATATTGAAACATAAATTTATCGAAGAATGTCAACATAGATGAGATTGGTTAAAATGGAAAGAAACAATTTAATCGGAATTGAATTCACCATCTAAATGTCAAGTTTTTGGACCTGTTGTCCAAATATCTACAGGAGTGAAGCCTGTATGGTATATATGGGTTTTTGTGCGAGAAAGAAATGACAAAAATGAAATCGTGAGGTATAAAATACGACTCGTAGCACAAGGTTTTTTTTGCAAAAACCAGGAATATATTATGAGGAGACTTATTCTCCTGTGATGGATGCAATTACTTTCATATCAATCTGGCAATGCATAAAAAAACTTGACATGCATTTAATGGATGTTGTTACAACATATGAAAACTCATGAATGCTTCATATCTGTATGGATCATTAAATAGTAAAATTTATATGAAAACTCCTGAAAGCTTCAAATTGCTAAAGGGCTTTGAAGATTCACATGTTAAAGTCTTTGTATGGGTTGAAAAAGTCCGGACGAATGTGGTATCATCGTCTCAGTGACTATTTGATAAATGAAGGATATCAAAACGATTCATTATACCCTTGTGTCTTTATTAAAAGGGGTGGATTGGAGTTTGCCATAATCGTAGTTTATGTTGATGACTTGAACATTGTTGGCACTCCTAAATAACTTTAAAAGATTATTGATTGTTTAAAGAAAGATTTCGAAATGAAAGGTTTCGAGAAGACAAAATTTTGTCTTGATTTACAAATCGAGTATTTAACCAATGGAATATTTCTTCATCAATCAAATTATATTGATAACATTTTAAAAACAATTATATATAGATGAAGCGCATACATTGACTACACCAATGATTGTAAGATCACTTGATATAGAAAAATATCATTTTCACCCTCGAGGAAAGAAAGAAGAACTATTTGGTCCAAAAGTACTATATCTTAGTGCTATAGGTGTACTAATGTATCTTACTATTTCAACTCGGTCAGATATTGCATTTACTATTAATTTGTCAGCAAGATTCAGTTCTTCCCCAACTAGAAGGCATTAGATTGGAGTTAAGCATGCACTCCGATATCTTTGAGGGACATCACGTATGGGATTATTTTATTCTAATTAATCTGGATCACATTCAATCTGTTATGCAGATGCAGGATTCTTATTAGATCTACATAAAGCTATATCTCAGACAGAATATTTATTTACATATGGAGGTACAGCTACATCATGGCGTTCAACAAAGAAATATTTAGCCGCTACATCAGCAAATCATGCTGATATTAAGAATGTGTTTGGCTAAGATCATTAATTCATCATATAAGATGATGTGGCTTCTTAGAATAATATATCCCAACAGTTTTGTATGAAGATAACACATCATGCATAGCTCAAATGAAGGGATGATACATCAAATGGGATATAACGGAACATATTTTCCCTAAACTATTTTTCACTTATGATCTTGAGAAGAAAGGTGTAATTTTTCAAAAGTTTGTTCATGGCATTGGTTTTCGCAGATTCAAAGATCTCAAGTGATGTTATCATGAGGGGGAGTCGATACACGCTGTACTCTTTTTTCCCTTATCTAGGTTTTGTCCCACTGGGTTTTCCTAGAAAGGTTTTTAATGAGGTATCACTAAAATGTGTATTAATGAATGATGTATTCTTTTCTTTAACTGGGTTTTGTCCTACGGGGTTTTCCTAGTTAAAGTTTTTAATGAGACACATTCATAATGGACATCCAAGGGGGAGTATTATAAATACATTATAAGAGTGTATGTCCATAGACTCTTAACTTCCTAAGACATAAATATTATACATGAATTGTTGTTGAGAAACTAAAGAGGTATTCAATGTATAAAGGGTCATAATGTATGTATAAAGGTTCACAATGTATGTGTAAAGAGTCACAATGTATGTACAAAGGTTCACAATGTATGTGCAAAGAGTCACAATGTATGTACAAAGGTTCACAATGTATGTGTAAAGAGTCACAATGTATGTACAAAGGTTCACAATATATGTACAAAGAGTTACAATGTATATTCATCTATATTGATTGTACTATTAATTACTTATGACCCCTTGTAGGTCACACTTAGAGGCCTATAAATAGGGCTTTGTACATTACATACAAAACATCCAAAAGTTGAATAGAATTCCTCTCAAAGTTTATCATTCTTCTCAAACTTTCTCTTCTCTTTTGTCTATATTTATGTTTTAATTTACAACAATATGCTCTTTATTCTCTCTCTTTTTGATGTAACCCCGTTTACCTTATTCTTATTTTTGATAAAACATTTTCTTTTTATGAAACTATAGAGATTAAAAGATTAACCTGATATACCATTAAATATATAAGTCTTTGTGAAATTGTATAAATTAAAATCATAGGCTTAAAACATGATAAAATAAAATCAAAATTCATATAAATTTGATGAATCAAAAATTATATTAACCATTTTTTATTTCTTTCAAGACCAAAGGTAAAGGTAGCAACTTATGAGTGCATTTGATAATTTTCAATTAAAAGTAGATTGTAAAGGATAAGAATACACTTATATAAAACTAAGGTTATTAAATCTGAACCAACCCTGACCAATCGATGAAGTGAGTCAGCTATGAGTCAACTTGGTGTCAGACTGGTAAGGAAAAAAACTTTAGAATAATTTAAATTATCAATTTCTCATTATGGGTTTGCTTGTCATAACGTTTGAAAAAGCCAAACGTACGTTTAACAGTGTTTTTCTGTAAAACGAGATAATCTTCTTCATATATGTACCTTGGCTTGCGTAAAAGTACTTTTCTACCGCGTTTCCAAACAGACCTACATCATCTAAATACTAAATATCAATTTAATTTCTTGAATTACTGTCAACCGTAAAATATGAAGAGAAATGAGGAAGTACTGCATGGAATAAAAAACTTTAAAATAGTTTAAATTTTCAATTTCTCATCACATCATTTAAATACTAAGAATTACTGCAAGCTGTAAAATATGAAGAGAAATGACGAAATATTACATAGGATGGGGGAAAAATAACATGCTAGCTGAAAAAAAATGAAGAGAAAGGATAAAAATATTGCAAACAAAATTGATGTTATTTACTAAGAAGATTTGACTTGACTCATGAGTGGCAAGACATCGTCTCCCCAACACTCAAGAATTCCTTCATGCCTTTTCTCGACCCTATTTATAATAGGGTTAGGAAATCACGTTTACACAAGTTGAGATGAAATTCATCTCACATACTTATCTTGTAAACTGTAAATTACGTTGGAAAAGTAGCTTATTTGCTTATCCAAATGGGCCTCTTCCTTTTTCATTTATGCTTCTTTCGTCCTCTTCATTTTCTGCAAATGTTATCCGACCTCTTGTTTTTTTCCTCCTCTCACCAATGATTCAGTGTTCTTTCCATTAACGACCATATCCCGCTAGGTAATTTCCTTTGTCCTCTTTGTTTTTGTTTTCCGTAAATCTATCTGGTCCCTTCTTTTTTTCTCCTTCATCTCGATAATCTTCTTCCAGCTTTCTTTCTTCATCCTCTAAAACGGTATGAGGTCCATCAAAACCTCCCACTCAAGGGTTGTCCCAAATCACCTCATGCTGGAGCCTTATCTAGACCAACCACTTGACCGGTTTGCTGAGTTCCAAGTCAATCCAACCGGTTCAATTTGATGCGTGTTTTAAAACCAAGCATAAAATAGTAAATAAATAATAATTTGTATTTTTGTTATCCTTTCCATCACATTCTTTTCTTGTTGAGAATTACTTGTGTGCTTATGCATATCTCCATCATCTATAGTTTTGCAATCAAAACATTTTGAATATTCATTTTGTGAATCCTATAAATATCTATTATAATGAGTAGAAAAATTTATGAAATATAAAATAGAAAAAGATTATTGGAATATTTGTATTAAAGAGAGTATGAATGACATGATACCACATAGTATACAAGTAATCTTAAAATGCCACATCATCCGCATTATGTCTAATGAGAATGGTTAAACTGTTTTTTCCATAAATATCTATTATAATGGGTTACGATGAAAGACAAATAATTAAAAAAAATTATATAAAAATGGAGAATTGTAATTACTTCATTGGAGAGAGACGAGAGTACATACCCGATCCACCAAAACCAGCACAATTTTGGAGATAAAAAATAAGATCCACGTCAAGATAGTTGGAGTATTTTGATAGGAAGGTGTTGGAATGGTCGACCCTGAGCCAACGCCTATGCAAACAACAGATGACGTGGCAGAATCTCATTGGATAAACATACATCATTCCCGAGTTCATTGGAAATAAATAAAAATCCAGCGAGAGACCGAACGCGAGCTGCCGAAGGTGCTGATCACCGACGTTCGTTTGACCATTGTTAGGTGTGGATTCTTTCGAAGGAAAGATTTTGGTTGATCTTCTTTTAAGTGATGATTCGCCAATTTTCGTAGCTCTATTGATCTTAGATGCTGATATGAGTAGTTTAGGGTTCATCTTCTTGGGATGCATTGGCAGAAAACTGGTCATGGGATTTGAGAGTTCTTGTCCATTTGAGCCTTGGATACGGATCTAGTATCTGTCTTTTTCGCTTAAATATTTAGATATCTCTTCCTGTTTTATTTATTGTTTTGAATACTGAATACGTTGTTCAATACATTATACCGTTCCTTTGGCATCATTATTTCTTTTTAAATTTAATGGGCTATTTTACTTATCAGTTTTGCGGATATCTTGGTTTTTCACCCACCAATGACATAGGTGTAGTTGAGGAAGAAGAGAGGATCAATTTGATGTTTTTTTTTGTTTTCGTACTTCACACAACATTCTTGCCATGTAAATAAAAGTGTGCGAGAAAGATAACTGTTTTATGTTGAGTCAGGACTTCTTTGGTATATGTGTTTTGATTAAATGGTTGCTTTTTCTCTGTGTAGAGCAAAATGATGAGGCTACAGACATATGCGGGACTTAGTTTCGTTGCGACTCTGGCTGTTACATATCATGCATTCAATAGCAGAGGTCAATTTTATCCAGCAATGGTTTTTCTGTCGACTTCCAAGATCAGCTTGGTACTTCTTCTCAACATGGGTCTTGTCATTATGTGTCTTTTGTGGCAATTAACAAAAAAGGTGTTCCTTGGCACACTCCGAGAGGCAGAGATTGAGAGGCTTAATGAGCAATCATGGAGGGAGGTTATGGAAATTCTCTTTGCCATCACCATTTTCCGGCAGGATTTCTCTGTTACATTCCTTGCCATGGTCACAGCACT
>JANTPZ010094957.1:0-33890 GCA_025593235.1 Vachellia pachyceras | reverse complement strand
CCCGAAGAAAATCTGACCGGCCAACGTCCCGCAGAGGGCGACGCCGTTGACGGCCATGGACACGTTCGGCGGCAAACTCCCGGGCTTCTCGGCCCCTTCATGGGTGTAGTATATGCGTCCCAACAACTTGGTAACGTTGGCGATGCTGAAGAGATCGTATGCGTCGGTGAAGAAGCCCATGCCGGCGATGACGATGGCCGTGAAATGGTACCATTGCGTCTTGGCCACATCGAGCGCGTTAAGCACATTCGTCTGTTCGCGCGCCATAACCACCACCAGAGACTAGTGGATCCTCAAGAATCCTAACCCAGGTATCAAAAGCTGCGTCTTAGTTATATATATATATATATATATATATAAAGGGACAAACGTGTGTGTATGTATATATTTATGGCTTGTTAACCAAACAGGGAAGAAAAAGGGGAGAAGGCGTCATTCATGTTGCTGTTAGTTTCAAGCCAGCATGTGTGTGGCTAGTCTGATTTTCGAATTCTTTTTTTAGGCGAAGACTTCGACTTTAACGGCTACATAATGGCCACTTTATATATATATATATATATATATATAGGCTGGTTTGATTTGTCTATAAACCATACAATGAAAAACTCATTTCTCTTCTATATATGGGTGTGAAGCAAAAAAGCAGAGAGAATGAAATCAGGAAGAAGGTAAGAATTGAGTAATAAGGGCTCAGCAAGAGAGGAGAATGAAACCAACGTTATCACCATGCAACAAAACTAACTTTTCAATATGATTTACCATATACAAAATGAGAGCCAGCCTTTAATACTCCCTTTTGTTTAAAAATATGTCAGGTGGAAATAACTAAATTACTTTGTTTGAAAAGTTGGTTACAATTAGTTAAATATAGTAAATATATGAAAAATGTAATTATTCTAAAACATTTTTATTTATTTAAAGAGTGAGTGGGGGAAATGAGGGGAAAAGAAATGAAAGAAAATGAGTGGAAAATAGAGATTAAAAAGGCATAAAATTAGTTAGGAGCAAAATTAAAAAAAAATCAGTATTAAATGATAAGACGGGTACAAATTCCTATTGTTATAGCTTTTATCCTATTTATAAATTATTTATAGCATGTTTTATTCAGATAAAAATAATATTAAACTCCTTGTTACTCTTTTTTAAAATTTAAATACTTTTCAACTTTATCTCAATTTAATATTTATTATAACACATAAGTGTAAAGTAAATATATAGTAAATGAAGGGTTAAATGGTACCAAATAAACCATTTCCCTCTCTACCTATTGAGAACTTGATGATGATAATGAGTACAACCTTTCACAATTTTTCGCTTTATGTTTTGAAGCGGAGGGACAATTTGGTAGCTATTGGCCGCCATACATACTACTTTCACTGCCTTATCACCTTCACGGGAACTGGAATCTGTAATATTGCTGTACCAACCCTTCCAAATTCACCTCATGAGAGAGAGAGAGAGAGAGAGAGGGTTACCTGGTTTATACAAAGGAGAAGATGCTTTCTGAGATGACGAGAGAGAGAAAGTGAAGAGGAAATATATTAATAGAAGAAGAAGAAGAAGAAGAAGAAGAAGAAGAGCATATGCCAGCATTATGCCTCCGAGGTTGAAAATGGTGGAATCATTAAAAAAAAGATCTTTAAGATAAACGATGAAGTGATTCATGGTTTTTGTCCTCACTAGTTCACCATCAAAAGTTCATAAATTTCTCCCCATGCTCTTTATCTTTGATAACATGAAGAAAACACACATTCCCATAATTCGTAGTTTTGTCTCCTCCATCAATATATTCTATCTTAATTAGGATATCTTAATTTTCTAAAAGTT
Source organism: Vachellia pachyceras (assembly GCA_025593235.1). Taxonomy (NCBI): domain Eukaryota; kingdom Viridiplantae; phylum Streptophyta; class Magnoliopsida; order Fabales; family Fabaceae; genus Vachellia; species Vachellia pachyceras. The sequence goes on along the minus strand of JANTPZ010094957.1, from coordinate 32,063 downwards.
AACCCATTTAAGCCAATTCTTTCTTCCCTCTGATGTCCACTTGACCACCCTGGAGAAACCAGAGTGGGTGATGGGAGAAGGGAGATGCAGTAGACGGGGTGTGCTCAAATCCCACATCGGTTGGAAGGTCATATATGTAGTCAATGTGTGGTCTTTAATGTCCAATGCTCCTTTTGGGTAATTATGGGATCTAAGAGGACAAAACCCTATGCCTACGGACGGCTAAATAGGGATAATACCTCAAGATGTATAGTTGACAGTTTCAATTATTCAACGATGGAAAGAACAAATATTTACTTAATTTGAAGAGATTAATAAAGGTAAATAAATAATTTTTTCAAGATAATTTGTTTGACTTATATAAATTGATATATAATCTATTGATACGCATAAGAATTCAGAGATATAACATAATATATGCTATACTTAAGTAATGTATTCAACTTCCTTAATTTTTTAAATTAATCAATTGAAGTTAGCATGTAAAAGAGCTCTGGCTTATAAGAGGAACATAAGGTGGTTGATATCGATTGAAAAGGGCTCACTTATCAGTTAGTACCATGAAAATTCAGCTGTGTGGCTGAGAAAAGTTTATAAATGGTGGGAAAATGGGTTTTGGTTCTGCGCTTAAATTAAAAGAAGCAATAGTCAGTAGATAAAACATACCTGACCGGGAAAGTTTTTGGGTAGCACATTTGGCTATTATAAAAGGATCTTGCCACCATAACCAGCAGCACCGGAAAAAAAACAGAGAGAGCACATTTGGGCTTTTAAAATCCATCAAATACTAAATGGACAAAGGATGTGTAAAGAACTTGATGAACCAGAGATAGAGGCACACAAGTCTATAGATTTGTACTATGCCATATTAAGATGGCAAATTTGGATTAGCTATTAAAATTATTTTTTAATATGATTTACGAAATAAGTATGTAAGATGAGTTTTATCAATTTACATAAAGTGATTTCCCAACACTTGTAGAAACAGTCCTACATCTTGCTAAGGCAGTGCCAACTACTGTATGAGGCAATTAACGGTTCTCTTTTCTTTAGCAATTCCTCATTTTTAGAGTTGGGAGGATTACAATGAGGGTCTACGAAAGAAAATAACATGTCATTAACAATTTTTGGTAATTAAATCTCTTTATTGGGACCTTATATAGTAATTTCCCTTAATTTATTCTAACATTCATTTGCAAGTTACAGTCAATCTCAATATGAATGTAAATTATGGGACTTCGACAAATTACTCTCTTTCTCCTTTGCTTTTTTTGTATGGTCTAACGGGACTTTTAATTATTACACATAAATAATGACAACTACAATCTCCGTTACACGTTTAAGTACTTTGATTATTGCAAATGACAACCATGAGGTCCACAATGACAACTACTTTCAGAAATAATGTGAGCATTTGTATTAACTTATTTTAAATAATTTTATGACGTTCTTGTTAAATACGTGAGAAAAATTTATCTTGACGTATGAAAATGTTTTAAAAGATTTTAGGGGTTAACAAGCACAACAACTGGTAACACTCTTCAAAAATTTTTTGAGGCACATGTATCTTTTTGAAGCTAATTCTGTTTGAGACATTACCGATAATTAAATGTAGGCATAGGGATTCTAACACTGTTTCACCAACATGTGCCTCCAAAATTTAATATAAAACCCACACCTTAGTTTAATTCTTTCATAAAAATGGAACGAGAAATATTTTAAAGTATTTTAAAAGATAAGGGTCCTAGTAGCGACCTATGATGGGACATGCATCATGATTCATAATGTTACAAGTTGCACAAAAATCTGTTCATTTTTGTTTTTATTAACTGATTTTTGTATCTCACCACAGGAAAATCAGTTCTTCCTGACAGATTTTACAGGGTCAAGGGTAAATCAACCAAGCATCGCATATATTTACATCCCATAAATAATATTATGCCCAAGTCTTCATAATAGATGCTAATCAGTTTAAAACATGTAATAGAATGATATTTTCAATATGCAATATACTTCAAATGTCACCAAAAATCTCCACATGAGCAAGTACCATCCCTAAAATGATGAAATCTCTTCAAGTCTCTCACTATAATTTCCCTTTGGCTCATTTTGCTAGCATATTACATTATAAAATGGCAATCGCCACGTATTCTCAAGTTCTTCACAATCCTAATGATCCCCCCAGGAGCAGTACTGATGAGACCAAAAGCAAGAGCCAATATCTCACTATGCCTTCCTAATGATTCTTCTCTTCCTCCTCAATATTATGAAGTACCCAATCAGTTTCAGGCACTTAACCTTCCTAGCTCCTAACATTATTTTCTCTAATTTCACATATATCTCTTTAGCATGTTTATGATCTTGATCCCCTGCAACAAAAATGTGAATTTGCCCATCCACCTCAATATAAATCCATCCAGGATACTTTTCTAATTTTGTAAACTCATCGATAACTTCTGTGTAACCAATGTCCATTCGTAAAACTTTCGGGTTATTTTTACCCCTTAACCTATTAACATTCATACATACTCTGATTCAAAAGCATTCTCACTAACCTATTTATTTATTTATTTTGTAAACTCGATAACTAATTTTTGGTACAGAAAAAATTAGTAACCCCAAACGCTAGGAAGATTGCTGAATTCAGCCTTGAATAGATATATCTTTTCCGAAAAGATTGCTGATTCCCTTCCCAGGATCACTTTGTTTTACAAGAGACTCTCCAACCAAAACCTGCAAGAAACAACATTGTAGTTTTGACATAATATCACAGTTATTGGCGCATGCAATGTCTCGCTGAATTTGAATAACTGCATTCTACAGCACGATAGAGGGCATCATTTTGATAGAATTGGTGATAGATACGAGTGATACAGCTAACCACAATCAGTTCAAGCATTGTCAAGCCCAAATGTGAAAGCTCTTTTAACACGTTTTTCATCAATAAAGTTCAAACCATTGACCTTGTTTAAGGGGAATTAAAATGGCTGACCCAAATCCAACAGAGGATTTAAGATTGTGACAAAGGACGCTTGTCATACGAAGTATAAGAACAAATCATGGACAGCGTTGAATTTGTAGATCAGGAATACTTACAGCTTTGCAACCAGCTTCTTGTACATAGGCTATATCATCAGGGGTAAACAGACCAGATTCCCCGACAACCTACACAAACAATTTATGGAACAAGATCATCATTTGCAGGGTAATCACTACCAAAAACACAGATCTTTCAAGGAAATGTTAGTGAAGATGTTAAGGACATACAATTATGTCTCTCTCACGGATCATTCTGCCTCGCTCTCCTTCAAGAAGCTTCTTTGTGTTACTGATATCCACCTCAAATGTTCCTGCAAACCAAAAATAACAAGCTACAATATTTCAGTAATGCAATTAAATCCTAGATAATACAAGAACGAGAATTTTCAAAGATAAATAACATCAATAAGTCTATGAATGAGGCTGACAGAGTTCCATGGATCAAGGGATAGATGGTGAAATAATAGTGGATCACTTTGTTCGCATGCTTATAGGCGTTCTTAGCTTATTTTCAGTCTCAAATAATAATGAGATATTGGCTATAAATATCTCCATTAGGACGTGTTTCTTATTGGATTGATGTTAGTTAGGATCTAGTTAGTTATTTTCTGTTTTTTTTAACTTAATATCTATTTTTACATTACATTATATTATAGGGGGGAATGGGCAGGTAGATTTTGACATTCATTGTAATTATGGAGATTCTCCAATAACTTTATTAGGTGTATGAGCTCCTCTACATATGAGTAAGGGACCGTCAAAGTAAAAAAAAAAAAAAATAACAGAAATCTTTATCTTCGGAGAAATAAGCAACAGAAAGAGCACAACAGCTTTATTAACAGATAGAAAGAAGGCATACCAAGATTACGATTATTGATTCCAATAAGCTGAATCCCCTCTATTCCAAGAACACGATCGAATTCAGTCTCATCATGCACCTATGAGCAAACAGCACAAATATTCAAAATAAATGAATATCTTCTCCTGGCTATCATGAAATAAAAGAATGAATGTACAATACAACAGACCACGAAAATTCTGAGTTGGCTGTTACAAAACTAGAAAACATGCCATGTACATTCACATTCAAGGATTTGGGAAAATTGAACTAAAATCATTTTCATCATGATAGAATGTGTGTAATTTCTTTGCAGTATAAATGAAGGGCAAAACAGCATAGACCTCATCCATAAATAGGTTCAGGCTTATATGTCAATGTAAGGTGGTAAGTAAAAGGTTTCAGATTTGAGCATCTAAATGATGGGTTTTTACTACACATTTGCTTAATTATAGAAAATAGAATTAAAGCACGACATAAGTAACAGAACAAACAAAGAAGCAACAACTATACCTCCACAAGAGCAGTCAGTCCAAGTATCTTGCATATCTTAACCATGTAACTAATATCAAGATCCGGCAAAACAGCAGCAATAAGAAGAACTGCATCTGCACCTTTGATTCGAGCATAGTAAAGTTGCCATGCATCTACTATAAATTCTTTGCACAGCAGAGGGCACTGCATATTTTTAGGCAATTAAGACACAAGACATACACCAAGCTTTAGGCAATAAAATAAAACCAATATCAAAGAGCAAAACAACTCAGCAAGTAAACCTTCACTCCAGCCTTCCTTATCAAGTCAAGATTTTCAAAGCTCCCCTGTTTAGATCGCATGAAAAAGCATGTTAGAGATAGCTAACATTTAGCTGCAATATTCACGGCTAATCAACACTGAGTATCACTTAGCAACAAAACAATCAAGTTGTAAGGAGATTCATAAACCTAAAAAAAACAAGATAGATAGTGTACCTTAAAATACTTTTCATCTGTCAAAACACTTAAACATGCTGCTCCACCTCTTTCATAAGCTCGAGCTACATCAACCTATCACAAGAGAAAATAACAAACAAACTAGAAAACTGTGGTAACTATTGCTCAATATTTAGGGTGTTTAGAAGGTAATGAAAACACTGGCAGATAAAATAATCCATTCAATGAGAAAACGAGAAATCTTCCAGAAACAACAAATTAAGATTAGGTCCTTACTTTGAAGCAACCATTTGTTTGAAACCATGAATTGCAAAGAGTTTTATGAATAAAGTTTAGGAGAAACAACTGAGACATGAAGAAAAAAGATATAACACAGACAGGCTAAATTGTTTCACGAAAGAAAAAAGAAACGGTGGAGAGGCGCAGCAGAAAGAAAATCATGGATCACGAAGCAGCTCAAATTGTGTGAACAGAAGCTGAAAAGTCATAATAACTACAGCCTTGGCTGGCTTTATCATTTAAACTAATAGGAAACAAGGAGCTTTCTGATGGAGGCAGCAAGAATTAATTTTCATGGGCATTGGAGAGCATAAGGAGAAAAGAATCAATAAAGGGGAGGAGGCATGAAAAAAAAGTTCAAGACGCTCAGAAAGAGGTAAATGCTATTTTTAGTGAGCAATTATACAAGGCTTATTCATGCAAACATCACTTTACATCAAGCACATGTGCGGTAACATATAGGTTGCAGGAAGCCAAATGAAAATATAAAATTAAATAGTATCGATCCAACAAGTTGCAATCTTGGAAGAAAGAGGAAATGACAAACAAACAAGTAATGGTGCCAGCCAGTTGACATATGAATTCACACTGGCACCAATAACAACTTCACACATCTTTTTAAAAATGTTGAGAAATCATAATCATAGATAAAAACAGAACAGAGCTAAAAGGTAGACACGTTTACCGGATCAAAGTCCTCTCTCAAGACACCTCTACTTGGTGAAGCTTTCTTCACTTCGGCTATCAATCCTGGAAGTCCAGTTTGTTCATTGGCCGCCCTTAAGGAGCCAATGAAATCCCTGGTAGCAGGAGCATTTTGAAGAGCTTCCTTCAGTGCACCGAGAGGCAATTTCTCTTTCAGTTGAAAATCAAACAATTCACAGTTTACATATGCGAAAAATATATTCAAGTAAATTATAAGGGGAAAATCAATCATTCATTGTACTTGTGTGACTTCGGTATCCTTGTGCCATACAATCTCTTCCAAAATGTTACGAGGAGTATTTCCCTCATTCTGCAGCCTGAATTCAAAGGGACCTACGTAATGCAAAGGGGGCCCAGTTGGCGGCCTTCTCCTTATTCTTATACCTTGGCTGGCAGCAACTTCATTCTGGAACATGCCCACTTCCCACTCCTTAATTTTGAGGGAATCTGCCACAGATTCACTAGATGTAGCTATTTCAGGAGGAGTATCAGTTGACCCCATCTATGAAAATGAACCAGAATATGACATGAGCTTAAAGAGTATAGAGTAACCACTAGGTTTCTTCATTATATAAGTATCGCATCTTTACACTGAATATTGAAGTCACATATGGATAAAACAAGTGTTATTTCATGATACTCTATTGCGAATGACATATGGAAATAAAGAGAATCAACAACTATGTGGAAGAAAGTGTCCAACTTTATGCAAAACGAGATAAAAGAAAAGAAGAAAAACAAATAATAACCATACAGTAATGTAGATAACATAGCAATCAATTTATAAAATAATTAGTTTATACATAGCATAGAATTTTCACATCACATCACTTAATTGGAGATCATACATCCCATTTCTCTTTCGATTTCCAGCAAACTCCTACAAACCCAACTAACCTCCCTAATCACAGTCTAATGTAAACGACCTGGACAAAGAATTTTTTTTTAAAAAAAGCACTAATATAAGTCTTCCATGAAGAAATTTCGACCTGGGATCGAACAGAGAAAGTGGGAAAAGTGTGATTAGCGCACGAAGTCACTTGAGCTGGCGGCGGACTCCAGTTTTGGGTTCTGGAAGAGAGGGAGGGGGCAACCTGAAACGAAGGTTTGAGAGAAAGCCAGGAGTGCATTGTGGATTGTGAAATGAAGATTGAGAGCGTAGAGAAGGAAATAGAAACGAATGAATTAGGAAAAGGAAAAGGTTTGATAAAAGACGAACTGATAAAACAAGAAGACAACCCCTCCGTTCCAAATCAAGATCGTCTGTTAAATTCGCTTCATCTAATTTTATTGGTTACGTATGTGCCTCCACGCTATTCCTATCCTGCCACATGCAGGTACAAATACAATGCACCTTTATTATTCAATAAGGGAATGAATTAGGAAAAGCAAAAGGTTTGATAAAAAACGAACTGATAAAACAGGGAAATTGTTATAATTCAATACAGGGCCTATTTGGACAGGATGCTAGAAAAGTAAATAATATTTTATTAAGATAAAACATCTCTTATATGCTTAACGTGTAAACCATAATTCACATTAAAAAAACCGTTTTCAATTCTAATCTAAACAAACACGATAAATGAAAGTTGTATTGACAATGGAAAGTGACTTATGAACATGTTCTTAGAGCTTGTCATATATTATTTTACTTACATGAGATCTTATTGCAATTCTCCTCCTAAAAAGTATATAGAAAATAGTGAAAAGTCCCTATTTACTAAATAATGTATAGAGGACTTGAGAGAGAGCATTATCATTTGTAGGCAATAGTATTTAGAAGGACTTGATGTTTTGTACATGAAAAACGACCACCACTCCAATTTAGATCTTATTTTACCAATAAAATTCTTAAATAAGAATTTTTCATCCATTTTCCTTTTTCCATCTAGTCTTTTGTTCTGTTAACTTTTTCCCTAAATACATAAATTTGTGTACAGACCCGTCCTTCTTTTACATAAATTCTTAAAGATAACCAATCATATGTCAAGAGTTCGGTTATAAATGTGTGGTTCACAAAAGATATTTAAGAATGGCAGAAAAATGAGAGCCTTGACCTACCCATGTTTGGCCACTAAAAATTTTCAATTTTTTTTCAGATTATTGAGAGAAGGGGAGAGCCTGCAAAAAACCTCAACCAGACGTAGGGTTGAACTCCCAATCCTAAGACACTTGAAATAACTCAACGAAACCCAAGAATATGAGAGCAAGTGCATATAAAAATGAAGCTGAAAAATAAAAAGCAAATAAAACAAGGACTTGAAGCAAAATTGCAACGCCTCCTCAATTGCATTCTCACTTTGTCATGGATCACAACAAACTTTCAAGGTCTACAAATTACGAACGTATAGTTCCTAAGATTTAAAGAGATGATACAAAGGAAATACAGCAGATCTCTGATTCATTAAGTACATTAAATTAAATCATCCTAACGAAAAGGAGCTCCTTTGGTTTTCCATACTAGGCTGCATTTCTTGAGTGCCAATGGTCCCCCTCTCATCCTGCGAGACAACCAACAATATCATTAGATTTTCATTCACTAAGGCAAATAAATGTCCTACTTCCATTCCACTATGGACGCATATTTATTCTTTTGGCATCCATGCCATATGAACGCCTTGAAGGTTCCATGCATCAACAATATCCACCAATCAGTCTTGCTGAGCATGTTCAATTCATATTCATTTTTACAAGTCAAACCATACAATAGTTACATAGCATCTAACACATTTAAGAAATTCTTTCAACAAAAACTCCCTCAGTCGAGATTATGCATGAACAAGTAACATTTTCCTGGAACTGACAAAGAGATATCATAGTGCAAATTACAAAATATTATGGCCTTCATGAAGAGAGAGTCAGCTAAAGCAAAGGGAACTTGAGCACTGAAAGAATGGTTTTCCATGCATGCATGCATGTATGTGAACACACACAAACCCACCAACCCACCCATATTTATTTCATCTCTTTAGAGTCAGGATCTCCCAATCTCCCTTGCATCTTCATCCTTGTAACTCCTTGGTCAACCTTAAGGTAAAATATTGATCTCAACATCCTTATTATATTCATAGCATTAAACTAGGACTCCTAAGCAAATGGCCTAAGCAATTGGATAGAGTAGATATATCAAGATCATACGTACATGTAACTGCATCCACAGATGTCTTACAAAACATAATGTATGACCACATTTTGTGAATTTCCATTTATGATTTCACCCAACAACATTCAAGCTAAATGAAGGGCAGTAACCGCCAATTATTATCACTCATGTTTTTTTATTAAGTGAGCATTGTTTACGTTTGAATCTTATAAAAGAAATTATAATCAATTGGCCAAAAGAATTCTAGTCCAATAAAAAAAAAACCAAATTTACTGGTGTTTCTTATACAGATTGCGCATCTCAACTCCATTCATAATTAGTACAGTCAAAAATTAAGAAAAAAATATCATTTTACCCCAAAAAAATTAAAAAAGCAAGCAAAATACAAGATTAACGACCAACTGTCTCTGGAAATTCCTAGAAAGGAAGCATGAATAATGACCAGTGAAAACTTCAAACGGAATGAGGGAAAAAACTGGGCTCGATTTCAAGGAGGAAGAAGCTCTAGGAATTCTAGTACACAGAAAAACGGTAAAAAGAAAACGTTCATCTAAATTATCAGATGCAAGCATATAAGATTTTGGTCCCAGCAATAGAGCACGGATATTTGACTACATAATCGATTATGCTCCATGAATAGCCATTGGATCCGAAAACAACACAGCATATAGTCACACATTTACCCTTTACATCCAGCTCCCACTAAAAAATTAACACGGAGGAGAAATTGCAACATAGCTCCAACAGGCAAAATGTATCAACTCCTTATTAGGCAGGAAAAAAATAAAAAAAAACAATCAAAACAATGCAGGTGAGTGGAAGAAGCAATAAAGAACATGAAAAAAACAATTAACATTACCTAACCAGATCCAACGATAATGTTGTTGATTGGAATGAAGATAAGCTTCACAAAAAAGCCCACAAATCCCATCACTACGAAACCGATCGCTGTGCGGACCGCAACTTTGGAGAACTCTGCAATCAAAAGCTTCCAATAAATACCCAGAAAAAGAAAACGAATCAAAAGACGGGAAAAATCTAGAGGACCGGTAAAATTGAGATTCACCTTTGCGATCAGGTTTGTGGCAGCGCTTTACAAGTCGAACGCTGTCCTTGGCGAAATCTCTGAGAGGATCGAAGACGGAATCAATGGCGTCCATTATTGATCTCTCTTTCTCTCCCTGTTCTCTTCTCGTTCAGATCGAGGATGAAAATCAATCTGGATGGAGATTGATAATTTTTTTAAGGATGCCCAGATTGGAGAGAGGAGCTAATTATTTTTTGTTCTTTTATCATGCAACACGGGTTTGAGACACGTCAAGCTGCCCAATAGCGTAGTGCCACGTTGCATTCAATTCTCATTTAATTTTATTTTTGTTATAAAATATAATATATAGTGTAGATATTCTTGTAATTCTTGTAAAGATATTATAAATATATTGTAATTAAGGAAGAATCAGATATTATTCTTTAAAGATCGGTTATGATTATTAGAAGATATTATTAGTCATTAAGGGCATTTATTCTAATGCTCCCACATGGTATATAAATACCCTCCTCCAGTTATTATGAATGCAATTTTCTTCCTTTCTCTCAATCTCTTGTACCATTTTCTCCTACCCCAAATTCCATCCTTTTATAACAGTTTTATAATTTTAACCTTTTTCTTCAGTTTCATTAAACTCAAGGCATGCATCAATATTTTTATGCGACAAAAATATAAATATTCATAATCTAAAGTAAAAAATAAATTTTTTAAAAATATATTTCTTTCTATTGTAATTTATTTGAATCTATAATAGTTGTATCTATTTAAAATATTTCTATCTATGTGAAATTTAATATATAATATTAAAAATGATATGTGAAAATACATAATTAATCATAAATTTCTTAATTAAACCATATTTATATAAATTATTATTCAATTTTTTTTAAAATTATTTAAATAAAGTTATCGTTTTACTTATCATTAGGCGAATAGGTGGTTTATAAGGTTGAAATATGAACGGTACTCTACCATTCTTATTATTCTTAGTTATGGATCGTTGTGTTGGCACGTTATGTTGATATCTTTTCTTCTTCTTCTTTTTCAGTATAAGATTGCTTGATATATTAATTATGTATATATTAATAAAATCTTATCAGATGTTTTTTTATTATTGATGTCCTAACAAAATATTAAAAACATATCTATGTATTTAAAAATTTATTCATATGATAAGATTTGATTAAAAAATTTGACCTAGTACATTTGAACAAATGAATCTAAATTCTATCCAAACTAAATTATCTTCTTTTTTATATAATAATTATATCATACACTGTCATATCTTTAGCATATTTTTATCCTATTTTATGAAATATACTCTTATATCTCTTTCTCTGTTTTTTAGACTAATTTTTAAGCATTCTTATCCTTTTTAAATACACATTCTTATCCTTGTTAAGAATGATTTAAATTGTTTTAAAAAAACAGAACTGTTGTCCTCTGCATGGAATGACTTTCGCAAGCTGTTGCTAGTAAGGTGCATGAGGGCTCTTGGAAGTCAGTTCAATTGAGAAAAGGGGGACCTAGACTTTCACACCTATTTTTCGCTGATGATCTCCTCCTCTTTAGCACAGTCAACAGCGCTCAGACACATCTTATGCAGCAACTAGTAGAGGAGTTTCGTCAAGCATCTGGGTTAAAGGTGAACAAAGCAAAAACTAGGATATTCTTCTCTTGCAATGTTTCCTCCCAAGCTGCTAACAGTACGTGCACTCTATTGGGATTCCAGAAATCAGAGCAACTTGGCAAGTACCTTGGTGTGCCACTCCTTCACAGGAGGATAACTAAGGAAACTTACAGATATATAGAGGACAAAATGCAAAGCAAATTGCAAGGTTGGAAAGCCAGGACACTCTCTCTCGTTGGAAGGATCACCTTAGCGCAATCTGCATTGTTCACGCTTGCTTACTACACCATGCAAACAACGAGACTCCCTACCACTACTTGTTCAAGGCTCCAGAGTATCATTAAGCAATTTATATAGGGCTCAACTGAGCAGCGTAAAGGAGTTCATCTGCTGAAATGGGACTCCATGTGCCAGTCAAAAAATCATGGTGGTTGTGGAATGAAAGACCTTGCTAATCAAAACTCAGCTTTTTTGATGAAACTGGCTTATGCATTTCGAACTTAGCCTGATACACTTTGGGTGCAAGTGCTTAGATCAAAGTACAGATGGGAAGAGCAGAACCCTCAGTGCCTTCACACTAAAAATGCATCTCATCTTTGGAGAAGCCTCTCAACTATCTGGGAAGACCTTGCTCTAGGGTGTATATGGCAAGTTGGAAATGGAGGAACTGCTAGATTGTGGTCTGACCATTGGATTGGAGAATTGGGTCCCTTATCACAGCTGTCTTATTGCCCCATAAATGAGGAGGAGCTACAAAGACCCATATGTGAATATGTCACCTCTGATGGAGCATGGAAGTGGAGTGAATTTCAAAATAAGTTACCACAGGATACGTTAATTCATTTCAGTAAATTCAAGCCTCCACAAAGTCATGAAGGGCAGGACACCATCGCCTGGTGCTGGGGGAGCAAATTTACTGTTCGTTCGGCGTATGACTTATTGATGGAGGATCAATGGGACGATGAGAGTAAGATCTGGAATCTTGCTTGGAAGTGGTCTGGACGCCATAGAATTAGGGTGTTCTTATGGCTGGTTCTTAAAGACAGATTACTGACTAATAAGGAACGACTGAGAAGACATATGGCAAACAGTGCTGCTTGTGGCATCTGTGGAAGCATGATGGAGGATATTGATCATGTTCTAAGGCGATGCTCATTGGCTAGTACTTGTTGGTCCCTTGTTGTGCCATCGTATAACTTGCCAACTTTCTTCGCTAAGCCATTTGCAACCTGGCTACAGAATAATTTAGAGAAGCATGGCAATAATTTTCAATGGAGCACAATTTTTGGCATTATCTGCTGGAAACTATGGAACACTAGGAACATCTAGATCTTCAGTAATGAAGTCACCTCGCCCTCTCGCTTGATCAATGAGGCCCTTGCTCTCGCTGAACACTCCAAGCAAGCGCTTGGCCTTCATGCCCTTATCCCGTATGATTAATCCCTATCCTCCTTTCTGTTTGTTTTATTCTGCTGATAGTTTTTCATCCATTTTCTTTACTTTATTTGTTACCATTATGTAATCTTTCGCTTTATTAATAAAGTTCCTTCTTCATTAAAAAAATAGAACTGTTGGCCCAAAAATACAAGAACCGGTTTTGGTGCTTCTCCCAGGGAGAAGCACCCCATCCTCATCCTTGATTATTATTCTTATTATATATTTTATATATATTATTAATAATTAATATAATTATAATAATTAATATATTTAAAATATATTTATATATTTAATATTTTAAATTTATTCTATTCTATTTATTTTTTATTTATGAATTATTGAATTTTTAAATATAATAATTAATATATTTAAAATATATTTATATATTTAATATTTTAAATTTATTCTATTTTATTCATTTTTTATTTATGTATTATTAAATATTTTTATAATAATTAAAAAAGGTTCACTAATCGATGTCTTCATCTCCACCTTGCATAAAAATAGAAATATTTAAATATCTTTATAATATTTATTTTTTATTAAAAAAATCAATAATTCATAAATAAAAAATAAATAAAATAGAATAAATTTAAAATATTAAATATATAAATATATTATATAAATATATTTTAAATATATTAATTATTATAATTATATTAATTATTAATAATATATATAAAATATATAATAATAATTGAGGATGAGAACGGGAACACCGAAACCGGTTCCAAAAATACATAACATCGAAGTTGGCCCGCCAAAAAACAACGCATCCTAGCTGTAAACCCGCTATTGGCCTGCGTATCTGTCTTCCAATCATACGCTGACACATAAGCCAAATCTTAGAACGACAGCGTTTCTTCTCTCAATCGCACTCGACACTTCATCCCTGACACCTCGGTGAGATCGATTAGTTCCGAAGTCGTACGACTTCCTCTTACTCCACTCAGTCGTCTCCATAAGCTCAAAAACATAACACCCCCTTTTGTTATTCAGACATCCTCGTCAACTAAGCAAGGTATGTTTGTTCTTTTCCTGTGTCTCGGCATTTTGATCTCTGCGTAACAACCTATTTGATTTTGAATTTCTTTTTTTTTTGGCTGGTAATGATTTGTGCAGATGGAATTTTGGCGGTTGGTATTCTGGAGGCAAATTTTGTTGTTTATGATTGTTGGGGTTTTATGGAACCTCAAAGTTTCCGAAGGGATTAGGTTTGTGATAGACAGAGAGGAATGTTTCTCCCACGATGTTAAATATCAAGGCGACACCGTCCATGTTTCTTTCGTTGTTATCAAGTCTGATGCTCTCTGGCGATTTGGCGTTGGCGGCGAAGGAGTCGATCTTGTGGTATGTTCCTTGCTTAAGACTGTATGAAGTTCATTCAATCTTTGAATTGTGGTCAAAGTGTTCTTGGAGGCTTGAAAATTTCAATCTGCAGAAAAATTTAATATCAGATTTAGAGCATTCAGGATAGTTCTGTGTACAAGTAGAAACAAAAGAGCTAAAATCGAGTTTGAGTATGCATAAAAGGACTTTGGAGAGCTTCCCGGACAATACTTGAATATGAACCAGTCACATAGCCATTAAAAAGAAAAAGAGCACCGATTCTTTGTGGTGACAAATCGACTTCATAGTGCATATAAATATATAATGTAGTCAAAGACAGAGAATAACACATATGCTTATAATCGACACGTTTACTCTTACAATTCCAAAAGGATTGAACATTATGATACATCACTTGGAATTCCACATGGGTTCATCCCCCCCCCCCCCCCCAAAAAATCTTTTCAAGTTCATTCATTATGTGATGTCCCCTCTTGTACTATACAAGATCCAACTTTTTTTTTTTTGCGTTGCTAGAACGCATGGTTTTTCTCAATATTCCACATGATTGTTATTTTAATTTATTATATATGCTTCATCACTTGAAAGAGAATTCATGATTAGTCCTGCTTCAAATTGGGCGTTGGAAATATTTGTATTGGCCGGCCCCACAGAATTGACTTGCTGGTTTGAGGACAATAATGTTAAGTTCAACTTGTTTCGTTTTTTATAAGATTGCACACTTTGCAGAGATGCTATGCATTATATCAAGGAATCCATTTATGATACTAGGTTTACAATTGAATGTTTCTGGCATTCTTTTATTATATTCTCATGTTTATGCCTCATATCCATAGCCTTCTTTTTTCCCTTTTGGCATTCATTCCCTAGGCATCTTGAAAACCTTAATGGATTAATGAATGTGGATTCAAACATTATTTGGATCTAACTTGTTGATATGAGCTTCATTCGTTGCTTTTATCTGAGTCTACCTTTCTTGTACAACTACATATATGAACCAGTCAAATCTTGTATTCTGCTCATGTCCACAAATTATTGGAATATGTGCACTTGCTTGCTTGCAGTGGATATAATTTTTTTCCCCTCTGATACTATGCATGATCTGTATCACCATGTTGGAGTCTCATTGGAGCACTTGGTGAGAATCTCAGGTAACAGGACCTTCAAATGAGCAAATTCAAGATTTTCGTGACAAGACGTCTGAGAAGTTCGAGTTCACTTCTCAGAAATCAGGAGTCCATAAGTTCTGCTTCACCAACAAGGCTCCTGCTCACGAAACCATTGACTTTGATGTACATGAAGATCACTTCTCGTACTACGAGCAACACGCGAAAGACGGTACACATCTCAGACTACTAAGCCTTGTTGAAGTTCTTGTTATTATATTTGGCTTTTCGTTATTGGTTATCTTAGAAAATTGATACTCTAAACTGTAACTGAAACTGCTAAAATGTTTGCAGAACATCTGAACCCTTTGCTGGAGCAGATAGAGAAGTTAGAGCAAGCTCTATACAACATTCAGTTTGAACAGCATTGGCTAGAGGCTCAGACTGATCGCCAAGCAATAGGTAGGCATTAATGAAATTATAGTGTTTCTATTGGGAAAAATAATATCTCCATCCTCAGTTTTAACTTTGACTTAGGACAACTTTGTTCTTATAGTTTTAAATCAATTGAAACTTGATCGTTGAACTTTAACTCACCATTGGGGTGTTTGGCAAAGCTTCTGAACACCCCAAAAGCACGTTCAACAGTATTTTTCCGTAAAACGAGATAATCTTCTTCACACATTTACGTTGTAAATGGTAAAAGCACTTCTCCACCGCTTTCCCAAACGGACCCTATAACTTAATCTCTACAGTTTTAATTATTTTAAAAATTTTAGTCCCTAAACTTCATAACATATATTTTTCCTCTTCGCACTGCGAAGTAGGTTTTATGTTTAGAACCGGAGTAGCATTTTATTTTCTATATCACAAGGACTGATTATTTAAGATGGTTAAAATATAATAACTGAGTTGCATCGAGTCAAAGTTCAGAAATTAAGTTACAACTGAGTCAAAACTATAGGCACTGAGTTATAATTAAATTAGTAACCAACGAGATTAATTTTTGATTTTTCCATTCATAATTGAAGGCTAAGCAGGTTTATCATATCAACCACACTGCTCTTGATGGTTAAGATTTTTTTTTCAATGAAAATGCAGTGAATGGGGCAATGAGCCGAAGAGCGACTCACAAGGCACTGTTCGAATCAGCAGCGTTAATAGGGGCGAGCGCATTGCAGGTCTACTTCTTGCAGCGCTTGTTTGAGAAGAAGCTCGTAACCAGAGTTTAATTCTCCTTTTTAAATTGCAATCTTGTTCATTTCTTAAGTCCTTGTGATGTTATTACAGCATATCAATGTTTTCTCAACCCTTTTTTTTTGGTTCACTTTACACCGTAGCTTCATAATTTATGCCATGCCTGTGGATCCTCATACTCTTTGGTGCTTCTCATTCTCAGCTCAAGATACTTCTTCCGCTAGCCCCCTCCCAGAATCACTCTCAAGTCACACACACACACACACACACACACACACACACACCCCTCCTAGATTAATTGCTTATTTCTAAACCATAGCTAATTTGTTCGGTAAAAGTGTATTTCTAGTCTTCTGACTTCTTGCAAGTTTTTAGTTTGCCGGGAAGTGGGATCTTTTAGACACATGCAAGATGTGTTCAAGTTGCCAACTCAGTGGAATATCATAACCTCTCTTTCATTAATTATCACCTAAACTTTGTTTTCACAAGGAAATGGATTCCCACTTGTTCCCATGATCACTTTTGTGCGTGTTTGGAAATTCGTTGGGAGAAATGAGTTTACGGATTCTAAAAAGAATTTACGGCTTTCGATATGCTTTTACCAATTTTGATATGTTTTTTATGGATTTAAAGATGATTTTTGTCTTGATTTGTGTGTACTGTTAGAAGAAAGATTTCCTAAACATGTACTTTTATCACATCCCTCTGTCCCTGTCCCCTCCCCCCAAGATGAGTACCAGTTTTGAGCTTTAAACAAGCAATGAAAATATATTTATAGTAATGAAACTCCTGAGTTAATATTTTAAAAGGAAATTCGATTAAAAATTCGTATTTCAAAAAATTTATTAGTCTAAAAACCTAAATTCAAGTATTGCTACTTTTTGTGTATGAAATTATGCAAAGCACTAATACTTTTGGGTATAAAAATATATCAAGACCTTGGAACTAATCAAATTTTTTATTTTTCACCAATAAACTGTTGGTTAATATGTTAAGCATATTTATTGTATAAGTAAGATAATACAAATTCAAATTTTTGAGAAACACAGTTATTGGGAGAAACCTTTACACTCTAAAAAAAAAAAAGAGCAGGTCTCAAGTCCAAACTCTAAAATGGCTTGAAAACACCTTCATAACTCGCTAAAAAAATATTGTGTCCGTTTGGGAAAACGGTAGAGAAGTACATTTACACAAGTCGAGATAAATATATAGAGGAGATTGCCTCGTTTTACGGAAAAACACTATTAAACGTGCTTTTAGGTGGTTGATAAGCTTTGCCAAACGGACACATTATTGTTTTTCTTAAACAGGTACTTTTAACTATTTTTTCTGTATTTAAACGTTTAAATTGTAGCTATATTTTGACGAAATACGAATGATTAAATATGTGGTACGTATCATGAAGCCCAGTAAATGAATTAATTAATATACATTCATAACGTCCATGATATTTGTCTCTAAATATATTTATTTTCTCCAATTCCTCGATTTTTTTAATAATAAATATGGCAGTATAACATAGTGAGACTAAACACAGAAGAAGGGTAATCAAATTTATACATAGGTTAAAACATAAACAATCACTAATTTTAGTGACAATCCTGTGTGTTTTCACTGGACGGATCTGCATAGACACATTTCCCAATGTTTAATCATCAGTTTATGATAATATTAATCATAGTAATACCATCCAAAGTGTTTGGTAATCTGACATGGAAAGGAAGCAATAGTGCTTTAACCCCACTAATTAAGATAATTAACTAATCAACATTATTATATTATCATGTCGTCGTCTAATGCTTACTTCTCTGGTAATTACTTGTAACTCGAAATATTAGCATTTCTCATAAAATGTGTTCGCATACAAGTCTTCATGCTTCCCGTCCTTAATCATAAATATAGGAATTAGTTAAAGGGTTTAGATCAGTTCTTAACGCACGAGCCAAATCACCTTTATCTTCTTCTACATTTGTTTTTTTTTCTTCAACCTGTTGATGGCACACACTGATACATACAAGCAATCAGCTTGTTTGACAAAGCGTTGAGTAAAGCCAAAAGTACGTTCAACAGTGTTTTTTCTTGTAAAACGAAATAATCTCCTCCACATATTAACCTCAACTTACGTAAAAATACTTCTCTACCGCGTTCCCAAACGGATCTAATATGGTAGTTTTTAAGATGAATTTGAAGTAAGCTACTCTATATATAATATATTATAAATAACTAGCTTTTCTATCTATCTATCTTTCTTTCTTTTTATCTATACAAATTAATTATTTTGTTCAATTATTATTTTTTTTTTGCAATAGAAATGAGTATTCAATTATTTTTTTTTTGGAAAAGATTGTCAAATTTTAGAAGTATGAATGCATAAAAATAATTTTGACGACTTGAGGATTGTGTGAATTAGTTGAGGGTTATTTTCAGATAGAAACAAAGGGAGTATAGTGGAATATTTACTTTGGATAATGTGTAAAATAAAATAATCGATATTAGTGAGATCTGATTCATTATCAATTTTAAAATTAAAAAAAAAACAGCTAGACGTACAAAGAAAGTATATGACAGAATTTTAAACAACGGGGCAAGTGTTAGGAGGTGGTTAGGTGAGTAGAAAATCAGTTTAAAACAGCATGGCTGGTTTTACGAGAAGAAAATATAAGTAAACAAATAGATTAAAAGCATAATTAGTGTTCCAAGAAAGAAAGAAAGGAGTTATATATACATATACATATATATATTGGGCTCGTTTGGAAATGCGGTAGAAAAGTACTTTTACACAAACCGAGATAAATATGTGAAGGAGATTATCTCGTTTAACAGAAAAACACTGTTGAGCGTGCTTTTGAATTTCTGAAAAGCTTTATCAAACGGAACCATTGAGAATAATACATGATTTGGATCAAGAGGAAAGAAACAAGTTAAAATAGTGTGCTTTTGCCGTGAGGGACAAGTCGACATAGTTACAACAATATGGCTCATTTTAAAATAGGGAGAATTACCCTTAGGTCTCAAATAAGACAATTAAGTACAAAATGGTCCCAAAGATTTATAAAAGTCAAAATGGTCCAAAAGCTGATAAGGTTGTAAATGAAGGCTGCTGAGGTTGTAAATGAAAGGCTGCTGAGGTTGTTAATGACAAACAACCTCAGCAGCCTTTATTTACAACCTCAGCAGTTTTCATTTACAACCTCAATAGCTATTCTTGAGATCTTATGGTAATTTTGTAAATCTTTGAGACCATTTTATATTTAATGTTAATGTTTGGGATCATTTTATATTTAATTATCTTACTTGAGAGCTGAAGGTAATTCTTCCTTTAAAATATATCATGTGCCATCTTATTTCAAGTAAGTATAGAATTAATTTAGCTCATAAGTTCGAATCATGTTATTGATATAAAGACTCTATTAGTGAACTAAGAGTCACTAATCTTAAAGGTATACCCCAACTAGAGCCGGGAAAACGGGCTCAGCCCGTGGGTTGAGCCCGCCAACTCGCGGGTTGGGAATGGCAGCCCGTTTTAAAATGGGCCCCGCGGGCTAGGGCAGGCTGGCAGGCCAGCCCGCCTTTTTTATTTTTTTTAATTTTTTAAAAAATAATACTTTTATAGCTTTAATAAGAAGATGATGTTTCAATGGCTTCAAATATTATTTTAAACCTTATTATTTCATCTTAAATGCATACTTACTTTGGAGATTGTTGATTATGTATTATGTTTTTGTATTATAAACATTGTTAATTATATTTTTTTATAAATGTATTGTATTTTTCTTCGGAAAAATCAAATAGACTTGGTAAATTTTATGTAAATTTGTTGTATTATTTTTTTTTAAAAAAATTTTAATAAAATAATAATAATAAATAAAATATAAAAAAATTAAAAAAAAAGTGGCGGGCTGACGGGCGTCGGGCTGCCATTTTCAAATGGGCCAAACGGGCTCGGGCGGACCAGCCCGTTTCCCAACACTCCCAACACCAATAACTTACGACGAAACTCACCTAAACATTTAATTTGTTATGAACACGACTTTTCAAACGTCATTATAAAACTTGCATATTTAGAAAGAAACATGTTACAAGCAAAATTTACTTTACCATCAAAATCTTGGGAGTCCCTTGCCACTAATTTTACTTAAAATGATTTCCCGTACAATATAGAGATAGATAACGAAGTTAAGAGAATGTGACTTACACAAAAGAGAACGTTAAAAAAAGGGATAACCATGGTAAAAAGAGTAATTAATGTATAATTTGAAGAGTACGAGTTCATAGTCATTTGGTGTTTAATCATATCATCAAATATATAGCTGTAGATATAGTTTCGACATTTTCATTTCGGCTTAGAGTTGATGAAAAAATTTGATGTTTTATGTCCTGATTATCTGTTGTTAAAGCTTGAAAAGTACAATAACTTTTTTCCTCTCTCGATATTTTGTCAGGCTAATACATCACATTCACGGCATTATACTGAAACAGATTAATAAATATTAGAATGACATAAAAACATAATAATTATTTCATGTAGCAAACTAATTGTTGCAAAGCAGAGCAATGCAGGCATGAAGCCTGAAAGAGAAATAAATCCGAAAGCTTGACAAGCCACTGACTTATTGGGGGAAAGCATGTTGCAGATAAAACAGAAATACCAAATTGAACTTGATGCTAATAGAAGCCTAACTTTTACAAGATAAACACCAAATCGAACTTCCCCTTCCAATATTGGTGCTAACAGAAATTTAACTTCCACAGGATTACGCCATGCATTACCAAGGAAATAAATCTACCAATTATAACTCCAAATATATCTTCTTGCTTGTGATCAAATGCCGAAATCCCAAACTTACCAGAAGCAGGAAAAGTTTGTTGAAATTTCTGCACACCAAACTTGGGAAAGGCTTACAAGAGTTCCACAACAAGGGCAGATGCGCCCCCACCTCCATTGCAAACACCAGCAACACCGTGTTTGCCATTTTTCTGCCTCAGTACCTGCATTATAGTGATACTTGAATTATATGGGACTGGATAAAAAAAATCATTTGTTGCAAGGTATTTATAATGATCAACTAAAACATACCCCCAAAAGAGTCACCAGAATACGAGCGCCACTGCAGCCAAGAGGATGACCCAATGACACAGCTCCACCATGCACGTTTACCTTTTCCTGAAAATTAATAAGGTCACATCGGTAAAAGAATAAGATGACAATTCAGAGCTAGTTATGGCCATTCTGAAACCAGAGAAATCTATGGTTGGGCACATTAAAAGAATATGCTACTATAGCTTAGAGAGAAAAGGGAGTTTTTTGGAAATGCCTGATAAAGCCAATCAACTGCCTAGAAGTTCCTCATACTAAAAATGTAAAGACATGAATATGCTTACAAGTTTCACTGAAAGACAAAAGACTTACCGCATTGAGTCCAAGAAGTTTCTGATTTGCAATTGCCACAACCTACAATTGGCAATGTTAGAAAAAATGAAATTTAAGAAACTAAATTCAACTAAAATATTCACATGATTCTTACCGAGAAGGCTTCATTAATTTCAAAAAAATCAATTTGGGAGGCCTCCAACCCAGCGTTGGAAATAGCTTTGGGGATGGCAAGGGCTGGAGCAGTTGTGAAGAATTCTGGTGCCTGTACATGTCAATCTTGTTATCATTAAGTGAACCTACTGTACCGACCAGGGAAAAGAATGCAAATAAAAAAAATGTTTCTTCTTCTAATTCTAATCCTTTCATGTCCAAAAGTTTTAGTTTTCAATTAAAATATTTTTTATGTACCTGAGCAGCATCGGCGTATCCTGTTATTTTTGCAATAACCTGAAGTCCAAGCTTTAGTGCCTTCTCCCCACTCACCAAAACTAATGCAGCAGCACCGTCACTATCAGCAAGAATTTTTTTTTAGTACAAAATGGGGATCAAAGAAACCTAATATTTTCACAAGGAGCTAGGACAAGTCAATAGAGAAGAGAAGTGCTTGACTAAAGACATCTGAAGAGTTAGCATTCTTATAAAGTGACCAGACAGGAAGCCACATAATATATTGTACAGGCAACATAGCAACTATGTGACTCACACAGTTAAGTTAGTTCATTCACTTGGGGCATGCAAATGATATTAGGGGAAAACAAAAATAAACTTGATGGACTTTCTCTGAGATATATACTAGCATGTGCAGCAGATTATCACTCTCATACTGTATTCCACCACATGTCTCCCAAAATACAGGTTGCAAACTATATGACTGTCACCAGGCACTCAAGATCTTCATCATTCGACTTCTAGATTACCTACACATTTCATTCCTCCCAGCACTATCTTGTTTAAATCTTAATAGTTAATGTTACATTACTCTCAAAATGCCGCAGCAAATACAAAATATTCTACATGTTATTAAGCCAGACGAGCCATCCAAATTCATACATAAAAGTAGAACAAGATGAACAGATAAAAGTTGAAGAACAACTCCGGACAAATGTTAATGTTAGTTAACCTTATACTAGAAGCATTGCCAGCAGTAACTGTGCCACCACTCTCCTTGAAACTTGGTCTTAGTTTTCGCAGCTTGGCAGCATCAAGCTAGCATATCAAAATGCCCAGGTAAATCTTTTTGGGAAGAAAAGAGCTTAAAACATATCTAAATTCAAATGCTTACGTGAAGTAGCAAACAACCTTAATGAGTATAATAACTCGACAGATTCTGCAACTAAACTATGATAAATAGAACTGTATATTTGCAGAAATAAACTTGTGGATGGCAATATCCAGTATTCCAGATTAATTATTTGCATTAGTGTCAAAATAAAAATATTTTATACAGAATGCAATGCGATATTATCATGCTTTGAAAATCAATATTCTCATCAAAAGTTCTGAACTCCGTTGAAACTAAAGGTACTGCATAATGCTTATAAAGATTACACATATAAGTATGTTTTTATCATTCTATGTCTATGAATACAATAGTGAGTTCTAGCCTGGTTCAAATTTGACTCATGATTACCTTTCCCGGACCCTCATCCTTATCAACAATAGTGGATGGTTTTCCCCTGCCCCCAGAAACCTCAACTGGAACTATTTCCCATGTGAAAGCACCACTTGTTTGGGCAGCAATACCATGCTCAAAGCTCTGAATTGCATAGTTATCCTGCAGACCCAACTGGCACATCAATAAAAATCTAATCTGACAATCTTCCTGAATTAATCAATATAGAAAGTCTGTTAAATACCTGGTCATCTCTCGTAATTTCATGTTTCTCTGCACATAATTCAGCACACGTGCCCATGCCACAGTCATTATAGACATCCCATAACCCATCTTTAAGCATCCCATCGACTAGAGAATCATGTCCAACGCGGGATCCTTTCCTGAACTTTCAGTGTGATTCAGTTCAGTATATTTCAATGAATGGATAAATCATAGACAACAGTCACATGGAAGGAAATATTAACCTTGCTTCTGCCAGATACTTGGGTGCATTAGACATGCTTTCCATGCCACCAGCTACAACAACATCATTGATTCCTAATTGAATACTTTGTGCTGCAAGCATTGTAGCTGAAATGACCAAAACAAGTTTAGCATCATTGTTCTTCAAATAATACCATAATACCAGGCACAACAACAACAACAACAACAACAATAAAGTATATCCATTGCAATAAATTACAGACCTTTCATCCCTGATGCACAAACCTTGTTCACAGTGGTGCAGATCACTGAATTCGGTATTCCTGCCCCTAGAGCAGCTTGTCTAGCAGGAGCTTGCCCCAAATTAGCACTTAGAACATTCCCAAAATACACTTCTTGTACAAGTGACGGATCGATGTTGGCCCTTTTAAGCGCAGCTAGATATAAATAAAAAGGCGTGATGACAGAAAAATATTTTCAGGAATTTCAAAATGCTATAAGCACGGACACAGGATTTGACACCTACCTTCAATAGCTATAGAACCTAGCTTGGTCGCTGATAAAGATGACAGAGTACCAAGAAACCCACCCATTGGTGTACGGGCAACGCCAACAATGCAAACATCTGTATGAATAAATGAATAAAACTAGTAGGATAAATTGAACCATCTAGAATACAAGTTGAGATTAGAAGACGATCAAAGTTATGGCATCTTTTTACAACTGCTTAAATAAATGTTTGCTTAATAATAGTTATGAAGGCTAGAATGAAGCAATCAAAGAATACATAGATTATTATTGTGGCATAAAGTTTGAGCAAATGTTATGAATTTTAAAATTTCTATTTTGTAGGCCTGCAAGTCGACTTATATTCATCTATTGGTCCATTTAGACAAGTTTAATGAAGACCTCTAGGGTTTATAGAATCTGAAGATGCTGCGGCCACTGGAGCCATCACTAGCAGAAATTGAATTTCAAACTGAAACATAAAACACAGTGTAATTAGATGTAAGAAATAGGATAGTATTTCAAATCTTAAAAAGCTAACTTCAAAGGTGATATCTGCTATACAAAACACCAGTAGCATCATAAACTGATGGACCTCAAAAACATGACAGTTTATGGCAGGCACGATATTTTTTTAAAATTTTAATTTCCAATCAGTCTCATGTTTTCATAAAAAAAAATATGGTGGAACAAGAAGAGATATTTCTGAAACTCTTTCAAATGTGGATCAAGTTGAAGCAACATTTCTTTCCCTTTCATTTCTTTCTCTTTAATGTATCATTCTAGTGGAAAGCCAGCAGACAAATACGTAATTAGTTAAGCAAATCAACTGATTTGTCCAAAAAAAATCAAAAGTAAATCAAATGAGGATAATATAAATAAAAAGTTATATATAGATGATGATCATAAAAGCACTTGCAAAGTAAAATTAAAAACTGTAGAGGACATAGAGAAAGGACCAAAGGACAGTACAAAAATTGACACATTATATTCAACAATTTAGTTACTATCTACCGCTCCCAGCATTGTTTTCTGAGTAACTAAACAGGATGCATAAACCAAAGCAGCAGACACAATAGAAGAGAGAACGAGCAGAAGTTAGATAGATCTAACACGAAACGAAAATCACGGAAAATGCAATCACAAAGCCTCGAACATAACGCCTGTGCAAAATCACTCAAGCGAAGCAACAAATCTAACTTAATTTCAGCTAAAACACGGAAGCTAAATGCGAGCAGGCTCAAAAGAAACTGAAACAACACAAAATGGCAAGAGAAAATCGCGAGAGAATGCAGGAAAATGGGGGGGGGATTGCAGAGGGGAAGCTTGGAGACGAATCGAGAAGTAGAATCAGAGAAAAGCTGAAGTGTGTACCTCAGCTTCGGTGGTGGAGGACAGGTGCAAGGAACGAAGAGGATGGCAAAGAGAGGAAGAAGGTAGGTGATGGTTCCTAACTCGGCTAGGCAAAGGCAGAGAAGCACGTCTGTGACACAGAACGCAAAACAATGAAACATATATACACAAGCAATCGCAGGAGTAGTACCAGCTTTAACCACTAACGAGGCACGAGGGACACGCAGCTTCGTGAATTTACCAACCGCCCCAATTATCACAATCTTTTAATTTATGCTTCCCAGTGCAAATTCAAGGACATTAATCAGCTCATGTAATGTCTGTCCGGTTCTTATGGCCGGTTTGGTTGGATTTCCAATGTTTGATTGATATATTAACATAATTTACTGATTCCAATAAGTCAATAATTTATAATAAATAAAGGAATCCATGTTACATATTTTTAACTATGTAATACATATTATAACTTATATAAATTAACATGTGTGATATAATTAGGGATATAATTTATGAACAAAATAGACTATTAATGTATGATATAATTAGGGAATTGACATCGTTTCTAGATGTAAGATTTATTTTTCATATTTATCGATTTTTCAAATTACGTATATCGATGCTCCAATAATCAAGTAAAAGAGCAGAGGGTAACTGAGAAAATGATTCACATATTTAAAAAAAATATGACATATTAATATATTTAATTAACTTTTACTGATTCGGTTAAATTAATTAAATATGCATTCCTTTTCCTTTCCATTCTCTTCCCCTCTTTTCATTTTCTAACAATGAGATCATATTTGAATGGTACATGCATTAGGGTTTGTTTAGATCTCATTTTTAAAATAGTTTTTACAGATTTCGAGACAAAACCTAGGTTTTGAATAATAGATTTTAGAAAATAGTTTTTTATAGATTCTGAGGTAAAACCTAGGGTTTGAAAAGTGATTTATGTTTGGTAAGTTATTAACTTTTACAGATTTCAAGACAAAAGTATGTAGGAAATAAGAAAGAGAAAGAATGAAAAGTAGTAAAAAGGAAAGAGAAGAAAGAAAAAGTAGGAAAGAGAAAGAAAGAAAAAGTAGGAAAGAACGAGGGAGTTATTTTTGAAGGCTTTATGATACGTCTGGATCATGGGGATTGCTTACTGCGGAATTATGGGGTTGCTTAATGGGGCTTAAAAGAGCATGGGATTATGGAGTAAAGAAGCTTACTTTGACCTCAGACTCAGTGGAAACTATCGCCTCCTCCAGAAGGAGGTATCGGATCTTCATGAGGAACGGAGCATGATTAGTGAAATAAAAAGGATGCTTCAACGGGACTGGGATGTCAATTTAGAAATTATCGAGAGAGATGCAAATGAAGCTGCTGATTGTATGGCAAAGAATGCACTTGGTAGTGCTATTGGACACCACATCCTTAATGGACCCTCTACGGTTGCTTTTCTGAAGGCAGGGGTGTCACTTAGTTTTCCTTTTTTTGTATTTGTTTTGTCTTTGTTTTATTTCTGTTTGTATCAAAAAAAAATTAGATGCATCCTTTGTAATAAATGCAAACTACAAAAAAATGATATTTAGCAACGGAAAATCCGTCGTTAAATGCCTATTTTCCATCACTAAAATGAGGGTTGCTAATTTTTTCCGTCGCTAAATGGAAATTTTCTAATGAAAAATAACCATTTAGTGATGGATTTTTCCGTTGTTAAATATCATTTTTCTAGTAGTGAATAGTAAATCATATAAAAATTATCCATCCTAAAACTACTTCTGTCAATATGAGAATTAATTTGATCAAAAAATATGAGAATTAATTATCATTGACTAATTTTCTCCCATGCAACTAGAAAGTAGTTTGCAGCTGAGAATTAATTTGATAAAAAAATGAGAATTGATTAATCATCATTGACTAATTTTCTCCCATGCAACTAGAAAGTAGTTTGCAGCTGTTGAGAATTTTGAGAATTTTAAGGATTAACATAATCTCAACTCCCTCAAATTTATTTTCATTTTGATCTTAATCTCTGAAATTTCATTTTATTTAAAATATTAATTTTTATAATTTAATAAAAATATGTAATGTTTTGGAGCTTGAGGGGGCCAAAATCATCAATTTTAAAATTGAGTAATCAAAACTAAATGAAAATAAATTTAAGGAACAAAAGATTATTATATTAACCCAACTTTAAATCACTATTTATAATTTAGTGAGGGGGTTGAGCATAGAAGTGTATTTTTGTCTTTAAACTGTAGTATTATAACAAGTGGTAATGTCATCCATGAAATATATAAAATGGTTAAGGTGCATTCAACATCCTGAATTATTTTTACAGCTGCATATATCATTGGCTTAAAATATTTTGTGATGCATTTATCACAATAAAATATTTTTTTTAACGGTGTTATGTTTTATTTGAAGATTATATGGGTTTTGCTCTCATTTTAAATTTTCACAGATATTTTTACAAATTTAGAAAGTATATAGCACTGAATGTATTTTTTTTTATAAAAGTTTATTGGTGATTTTTTGCCCTTTAACCCATAAATAAATTATAATGTGACCATACATTTTTAACTTCAAAAAACGAATTTAATAATTCTTTTAGCCTGTTAAAATGAATTAATAGTTAGCATTTATATGTCGAATATACACACGAAGAATATTATATCAAATTTTTTATATTCATTATCTCAATTTCTTCTATAACTCATGAAGTCATGATTATATATCACATTGTTAAATTATTATCATCAAATTATATATATAAATACACGCTAAAAATTGAGATACAACATTGTATGTAATCGAAGAACTCAAGGTAATAACTATAAAAAAAAAACTTGAGCTAAGTATTTATATATAGATATATATTGCCCGAACATGTCTAACATTAATAATAAATAAAGTATACTTTTAATTCATTATGTTTACATCAGGTTTCATTTTAGTCCTTTAAATTTAAAAAGTGTACTTTTAGTCCCTCTAATTTAACGCCGTTAGTTTCTCTTAACGGAAATTGCTGACCCATCAAATTTAATTGATGAATGTGCAATAAAACGTTAACAAAACATACTCACATTGTAATTTTAATTTAATAATATAATAAATTTAATATTTTAAATGGTGTGAAATAAAAAAATTTAAACTAACAGCGTTAAGTTTGATAAGTCAACAATTTCCGTTAAGAGAAACTAACGACGTTAAGTTTGAGGGACTGAAAATGCACTTTTTAAATTTAAAGAATTAAAATGAAATCTGATATAAACATAAAAATCTAGAAGTATACTTTAACTTTAACAATACGGGATAGATAGATACGAATGTTGCGCGTACTTGCTGGAGAAGCGCGAGAACGACCAAGATCTCGTTTGGTTTCAATTTTTTGAAACTTAGGTTTCAAATCTAGATTTTCTCTTTCATACTCTCTTTTTACTACTTTTTTCTTTTTCTCTTTCTTACTTTTTCTCTATTTTTCTTTCTTACTTTCCTCTTTCCTATCCACTCTTTCTTACTTTTTTGTCTCGGAATCCGTAAAAGCTATAACTTCTCAAATATAAATCACTTTTCAAAATCTAAGTTTTACCTCAGAATCTGTAAAATCTAGGTTTTAAACCTAACTCCTAAACAAGCCCCAAATCAAAAGCGTCGTTTCTGTGCGGTACTGCGATCCATTTCAACACGAGTTTTTTTCCCCCAGAGTAGAGAAACGACACTAATAAAGCCACACGTGTCGGCTGTCCCACCAATCCAACTTGCAGAGATTCCTGCGAAGTTGTAAGGTGCATAGGAGCAGTCCAATGCACAGATTACCAGTTGAAATAACAGATGTTCACATGTTTTGGAATCCAGGTGCAAAAACATTTTTTTAATATAATTTATGATGTGCATGTACGTTTAAAAAAATTATTTTGACTTGCCTAAACGTTATTTTTCAATGCATTGATAAATAGATACTTTATTAATAACTGTGTTAATCCTTTTAATTTCATTGAATGTAGTTTTGGTTTGCAAATCATATCTTTTAGTACAGGTTTGGTCTTGATTAACGTTAATATCATTAAGTATATGGATTAAAACAAAAATTTGTTAAAAGTGCAAATATCAAACTCGGAACTCTTTTGATTAATGTACTTTAACAATATTAACTCTTCGTACAAATATCCATATTAATGTACTTTAACAATATTAACTCTTGATTATTGTACTTTAACAATATTAACAAAAATTTGCCCTTTATTTCTATATTTAACAATATTAACTCTTAGTACAAATATCTAGACTAGATGACGTGCTAGATGAGTTACCTGGTTCTTGCTTGTTCACTAAATTGATTTGAAAAGTGGGTAAATCAAATTAGGATGAAAAAAGGGAATGAATGGAAAATTGCTTTTAAGACTGCATTTAGACTTTATGAGTGCTTGGTCATGTCACTTGGGTTAACTGACGCATTGAGCACCTTTATGAGTCTTATGAATAGTATATTTTGACTTTTTATAGAAAAACTAGAATGTACTCCGAAGATTTCACTTTATGGTATTTAAAAAAGATATCACATTATAATTTACCGTCATTTTAATGTATCAATAAAACAAAATTAACATTTAATAAAGTAACAAAAAAAATTCACATTTAATGGCAAATCAACAACTATGGATCTCATTGCTCAATTACTAAACAACGTTCATTTTGATGATATCCTAATATATAACAAGAGCTTAAACGAGTATAGTGAACATTTGAAAGCTATCTTTGATACAATGAGAATGCATAAATTATTTGCCAAAGTTAAAACACGTTCTTTTTGTATGGAGTCAATTGTATTTCTTGGTTATAAGATCACTCCTATTGATATTTTACTGTTACTTGAACATGAGAGAGCTAACTTTGATGGCAAGGAATAGACTGAATTTGTTATAGATTTACGTGCTAAGTTAAGAGCAAACATGGAACAGAGAAATGAGCAGTATGCAATGCAAGCAAACAAAGGGCCTAAGAAGGTTGTATTTGAACTAAATGAATGGCTCTTGGTACACCTCAAACAAGGGCGCTTTCCCACCCAGGGCAGTCCAAGTTGCACCCTAAGGGTGATGGTCCGTTTCAGGAGTTGGAGAGGATTAATGATAACGTCTACAAGATTGACCTTCCTGGTTCTTATGGTAATATTTCTGTTACCTTTAATGCGTTGGACCTAACCTTATTTAATGCAATAGATTTGAGGACGAAGCCTTTTTAGGAGGAAGGGAATGATAGGGATCAAGAATCTATTGATAAAAATCTATTTCATATCTTCAGAGCCTACGATTACTTGCAAGATATTGGAAACCCAATGACATGTGCAAAAGAATGAATGAAGCTTTACAAGTATTGATAAGAGATATATTTAAAACGGAGGCACAAACCAAACATATAGAGGAAAGCCCAACAATTCTATCAATCCTGGGCTGAACACTCAAATAAGAAACCTATTCAAAGTCTAAGTTGTTGAGTCTTTTATTTAACTTATTTATTTGGTGTATTTCTTTTGAGCTGAAGACTCAAATAAGTACTCAAGGTAAATAGGCATTTTAACGGGAATTTCAGGTAAATAGGCCTTCCTTCTGGAATCCGAGAAGATGAATTTTGTGCCTCGTTTGTTGACTGCCAACTCATTGTTGAGTGACTTGTTAAAGGCGCGCAAATTAGATTAATTTTGGAAAGTCTGTGATAAATTGTCAGCGGTGAATATGCCATTTGATGCTTACACTTACACAGCTATAATTAACGCACACTTCAAGTCTGGTAACACTTAAGAGGTGAAAGGGGTACTCAATGAAATGGTAGATAAAGGTTGCAGACCTACTAAAGTGACTTGTAATGTGTAAAGCGGGTTTACTTGATGAAGCAATGAAAATGAAAAAAATATATGGTTGAGAATCACTTGGCCCCGGATAAATTGACTTATTCAGCTCTTATTCATGGCTGTTGCATGAAAAAGCACCTCAATGAAGCAAAATTAATTTTATCAGAAATGGTTAATGTGGGATTGAAGCGTGATTTTCTTAGCTATAATACTATCATTGATGCTTTTATGAAGGATGGTAATGTGGAAGAGGCTTTTAAAATGAAGGATGAAATGTTAAAACGTGGTTTA
>JANTPZ010094956.1:0-40757 GCA_025593235.1 Vachellia pachyceras | reverse complement strand
TTCATCCCATAGCTTCTTTAAGTCTTCAATCAAAGGTGCCAAGTAAACATCGATATCGTTCCCCGGTTGTTTCGGTCCAGAAATCATCATAGTAAGCATCATATAATTACGTTTCATGCACAACCAGGGAGGCAGGTTGTATATCACCATGAGTACCAGCCACGCACTATGTGTACTACTGAGTGTCCCAAACGGATTGATCCCATCTGTACAAAGCCCGAGCCGAAGGTTTCTTGGCTCACTACCGAATTGTGGAAACATTTCGTCAATTTTCTTTCAATATGGAGAGTCAGCCGGGTGTCGAAGGTACCTTCCATCAGATATTCTCTCATCACAATGCCATCTCAACTTCTGTGCTTTTGTTGCATTGGCAAACAAATGCTTAAACCGTAGTACTATTGAAAGATATCACAGTACCTTCAAAGGTTGCCTTTTAGCTAGTTTATCACCACAATCACCACCTTTCCTCACCTTGTATCGTGCAGTTTTACATTTTGGACACTCATTAAGATCTTCATACCCATTTCTATATAGTATACAGTCATTAGGACACGCATATATCTTCTTATACTCCATGCCCATCGTAGATAAGATTTTCTTGGCATCATACATACGATTTGGAAGTACATTGTTCTCTGGAAGCATATCACCCAACAACTGCAGCAACAACGCGAAACTACCGTCGGTCCACCCACAAGATGCCTTCAAGTTCATCAAATGCAATGTACCCCTCAAGCGTGTATGCTTACTCCCGGGGTACAACGGTGTCTCTACATCACTCCGCATACTTTCATATACAGGCGCTTGGGCAAAAGATTCTACCTCAATATCGTGAATCACTCTTTCCATTCTATCTTCATCTACTTCATCCACAGAATCTCTTTCGTGGGCTGCATATGCATTTAGTTTTTCCCCATGCCATATCCACTTTGTGTACTGGAGACTTATTCCCTCACAAATTAGGTGATCCCTTATGTCATCGATATTTTGCCTAATCCCATTCATACACTTGACACATGGATAAAAATACATTCCATTTTTGCTTATCACATTTCTTTTAGAAAATTCAATAAACTATTCCATACCATTCTCATATTCATTACTCATTCTTAAGCCATTCATCCAAGTACGATCCATTTATTTAACCCTAAGCTATTGTAAACAACATTCAAATTTAAAAAGGGAAATCATAAAGTTATGAGGAGTTTCATATGAAATAAGAAAATATTAGGGATGGATATAAAACGTAAAAGAATATGAATTTACAAAGATAAACGTTGGAAAAGTGATTATTTTATTATAATAGTGAATAATATGGAGAATGGTTAGAAAAATAAAAAAAATCTTGAAACAGTTAAGCAATCAAATTAATGTCCTAAACCCTTTAATATATACCGTTACAAAGGATTAAAAAACGTAAAAATTTTAATTACACAACCATGAGTCATATTTAAGTATTGTAAGACTCAGTAACAGATTGATCTTAACAAAACATTTAGTATTATTTAAAGTATATTAAACAGAATCTCGTTCAAAAACATTTTCTGCATTACACAAGCTCATACTTGAAATCTCATGCTTAATCATCCAAACGATTATCTACTCAAAATAATGTTCGTTGGTAAAGCTTCAAAAATATTTGATATATACAGCACTATGGATATGGATACATTCATGCACGCACAGATATATAACATTTGGAGTATGTGAAGTGTATGTGTGTGGACACAGATAAAGGAAAGGAAGAAAGTTGCTAACCACAATGGGGGCGCGACGGCGTGGGGGCATGTGGGCATAACAGCGTGGGCGCGACGGCTAAGGGTCATGACGGCGGGGGGCGTGGAGGTGTGACGGCTTGGGGCTTGGGGGCGTGGCGGCTTTGGGGCTTGGGCACACGACAGCGCGACTGGTGGGGCCACGACGGCATGAAGGCGGGGGGCGCAACGGGTGGGGAGCGGATGGCGTGGGTGCCGACGGAGTAGGGGAAGAAAGGAAGGAGGAGAGACAGAGTGGGGGATGTGGGGTAGGTACGAGGGACTTAAGAAAATTGAAGAGGCAGTATGGCGCCCTTTGCCTCATAAAGGGCGCCTAAACAGGCGACCTTTGGTGCCCTTATACAGAATAGGGTGCCA
Source organism: Vachellia pachyceras (assembly GCA_025593235.1). Lineage (NCBI taxonomy): Eukaryota > Viridiplantae > Streptophyta > Magnoliopsida > Fabales > Fabaceae > Vachellia > Vachellia pachyceras. Next base: position 38,625 of record JANTPZ010094956.1, on the reverse strand, counting down.
TAGATCTACTTTAGGTGCCCTATTCTGATATAGGGAGCCAAAAGGTGCCCACAACCACCTTTATGCGCCCTATATTGCACATAGGAATGCCTAAATTTTTCCTATAATTTCAAAAATGCCACCGCCTTCACTTTTTACTCCCTTTTTCACAAAAAGGACGCGAATTTCAGTAGTAAAGAATATATTCTGTAGTAGTGCATGAGTCACATTCTTTAGCACATCGCACGGGGAGAACACACTAATTAATCATAATAAATGCATTTTAATCTCAATTAGGATTTATGAAAATAATTTGGTCAAATCACCCAAATGCCCCTAGTTATCTAAACTTCCTCAAAATTACCCTCTTGCCATTGCTTAAGGTGGCAACTACATATAACATCTCCAGGATTTCTGCTATTTATCTGACATTTATCTAACATTTAATTACTTTTTAGCCTTTATTTTCTTTTACACATGTATACATAATGCTTATTCAGCATAATTATATAATCCTTGAAAATCATTTTATCTTGCAATATATTTTTCGGAACTATTGTTCAACTAGGCTTGGTAGTATATATCATTCTCTCTTATTCTCAAGCTTCAAAGCCCAAAATCCGGAACATGACATTTCTTCCCCTCTCAATAAATTTTGTACTCGAAATTTGAGCTTCAAACATGTGCTCATAAGTTTGCATCCACTACTTCACACCATAATTATATTTTGGAGAAAAAGGAATATGGCTTTTCATAATGGCTCCATCATTCCTCCGCAGTAGGTTATCAAGGAAATTCAACTAACTTCATCCTTTGCCTCTTTAGCTTTTACATCATGCTCATCATCATCATCTCTAAACGAGAATCTGTCAGTTTGTGCTTTGGGAGGTACAAATTATAATCATCATCGGCAAGGATGGTCCATCTTTCTTCACAAATACAAGTACAGAAAGAAGGAACATTGCAGATCATTGATTTGTTTCCATGGTCAAGCAATACAATTTCATTGGAAACAAGATTCAAATCATACTTCTGATCGTGGTCTGATATGATCAAGAGCCAGCTTACATTGGTTTACAAATTTAGTCTTCTTAATATTTAGAAAGCACCAATTGGAAGTCATATTTCAATAAACAATATCTTCCGCCAAAGGGAACGAACAAAGATTCGGCAAATGTTCTCCACCAAGATATTATTTATCTTTTACAAGATTTTCATTTTCCTATTATTGAAGTAGTACCTTTGGATCATAGGTTTTTCAAGAATTAAATTTGTGTCCTTTTTCTTCTTTTATTTTATGAATTCTTATTGTTTTTTGGTTCTTTTATTATTGCATTTTGATCTTTAATTTAAAAAAAAACTCTGTCCTTTAAAAGAAATCGTTAAGTAAAATTTTGGCCTTCGTGTGTGAAAAAATTAGACGGCACTTTTTTATCTTCGCCACCTTAGTCTAAATGTAAACATATTTGATGAATAGTTTCTATCAAATGGTCAAAGTAACGCCACCTAGATAATTAGAGTGGGACCCACATATAAAGAAAAACGTCCGTCAGCCCAAATAAACAATGGTCGCATTTGAGAGTTGTTTATGGAACCAGCCGTTAAAAAGTGTTTCTGGGTTTATTTGCAGCTTTACCCTTTACAAATTTCAGGGCCATATGGTAGACCAAATAATACACTAAGTAATACAGTATGTAAATTTTGTATGCCCAAACCTGAAATTGAAATGGTTAAGGAATATACCCCTTCCGTCACTAATATAGAAGCTATTAGGTAGATTAAAGTAGTTAGATCAAATTATTATAAATATAACATGATCTCCTTAAAATATTATTTCATAATATTAGATTATATATTGAATTTATAAATTAATAAAATTAGTATGTTTAAAAAATATTAGAGATAAAAATGACATTTTTCTGGTAGTGATGAGATAATTACGTTTAGCTAGAATGGACCTTGTTTAGTAAATCTCAAGTTAATTGATCAAACCGATTGATTCACCATATTACCAGTCTAACCGACTGGGATATAGGCTCAAATTCTATCCCTACTCTTATAGGCTCCTAGCCCAAAACTACATCGATTCGGGTGTAAAATAAGGGTAGTGAACACCTGTTATTTTTTAAAAAAAACAATACAACATCTTGAAGTATAATTTTAGTAACACTTAATATTCTAACATAATTTTTAGTGTCTCAAGAGGGGAAAATTAATAATACTAATATGCAATTCAGTTGACACATCCAACTAAATGAGATAATCACGTTTAGCTAGAGTGGACCAAGTTTAGTAAATCTCAAGGTAATTGATCAAACCGATTATTTCACCATATTACCAGTCTAACCGACTGGGATATTGAGTCAAATTCTCTCCCTACTCTTATAACACCCTAGTCCAAAACTACACAGATTCGGGTGTAAAATCGGGTAGTGAACCCTATTATTTTTTTAAAAAAACAATACAACATCTTGAAGGATATTTTTAGTAACACTTAATATTCTAAAATAATTTTAGAGTATTATCGTCTCAAAAAAAAAAAAAATCTAATAGCATCCATCACTCAAATATTTTTCAATGGCATCTAGTATTCTAAAGTTTATTTTTACTGCATCCAACACCCTAAACTTATAATAATGAGTTTTACTGAAAAATATTTTTTAAAGTGCTGAATGCAGAAAAATTAAACATTAGGTGCTACTAGAAAAATTCTTTGGAATGCTAAATGTGTTGAAAACCATTTTAGAATGCTGAGTATTACTTAAAAATATTTAAGAACACTGAAATTTGTTTTGTTTTTCCTTTTGAATAAGTGTTACTACTCTTATTTTTCACCTAAAACCGTGTATTATTGCGGTAGAGGAGAGGTCCATGAGGGTCTTAGTTGAAAATCCTTTTCCTCGACTTAACGCTCATTTGAATCCTCTACTCAAAATTTAGGATTTGCGGCAAAACCTATGTTGTACTCAAAAATCTAAATTTTATCTAAGTACTTTAAAACCTATATTTTGAAAAAGCTGTTTTCTTGTTAAATCATATAATTTCCTTCATAATAAAATTTCTCTTTCCTTCCTTTTCTTTCTTTCTATTGTCAACTTATTTTGTCCCTTGAATTCCGTAAAAGCTAATAACTTCTCATACACAATTACATTTCAAAACCTAGATTTTTCCTTGAATTCTGTAAAAGTTATTCTCCACCGAACTTCCAAACGAACCTTTAGCCTGTAATTTATCATGAGTTGAACCATGTCCCAATATTGAACTATAAATCATTAGCTCAACCAAGACATGTCTGGTTTTATCATCCTTGTTCATATATCCTACATTGTGCCAAATTAGAAACTCTAATTAGGAAGCATTAGCTCGACAATGATGATTAAGAGATTGTTTGGAAGTTGGATGGTGAATAGCTTTTATGTAGTTTAAGACAACCTAGGTTTTGGATAATAATCTCAGCAAAAAAAGGTTTTGGAGAATAGATTTTAGGAGAATAACTTCTACAGATTATGAGGTAAAACTTAAGCTTTAAACAGGTGATTGTATTTTGCAAGTTATGGTGAGAATAACTTTTAGGAATTCACAGGCAAAATATTTTTTTTTTAAGAATTCCAAGGCAAAAAGCAAAAAGAAAAGAGGAAAGTTTCCAAAGAAAAAAGAGGAAAGAAAAAATTTATTAGAAGTGTGTGATTTAATATTAAAATAGCTTTTTCAAAATATAGGTTTTATTACAAAATGTAAGTCTTGAAAAAAATATGAGTACTTAAGCAAAGTTTAAATTTTATGACAAAACCTAACTTTTGAAATGGATTCCCAAACTGAGCCTTGAAACAGCTACATGGATGGCCATTGGATCAAAATATTTGATGGCATGGAATGAAACTCAATTTGATGTTGTCAATCAGGTTTGTTTGATGTTGGGAACTAGGGTTTAATCTCACTTCATAAAATTCGATAGCACTAAGCGTTAATATCAAAACCATGCTTTGACCAAAACAAAAAATATCAAAACAATGCAAAACTCAATATCTTAAACCGAAAAAAAAAATCAATTAAAAACAAACGTATAAAATTAGTAATTTCACCGACACAATATTTATCTGCTTTCTATGATTAATTCATATATACAGTCATCAAAGGGAAAAAATGACAAAACATGATGAAATCTTATTGCAGAAAATCAATGGTCTCCATCATAATGTCAGCCAAAGCTTATCCCAGGAACTTCATTTGCCTCCATTCTTGTACATGTCAATGATATTCTGTGCACGCAGAGAAAGTGAGTTCATTTAATTCACTTTGCTGCTACCAAAGTAATGTATGAGTCACCAACATAAAGATTTGTATCTAAAACCTAAAATAGAGTTAGAACGGAGTAGCCCGTCTGTGAACCAATGTTTCAACCCTGTTCATTTATTACCCAATAGTGTCTTAAAAAGGATTGTATTCAGTACAAGGATACCTGTGCTTAGTAGGAAAAAAACCATAATGCTGACCTTGTTGCTTCTACACAGTACTACATACAAATGAGCATTATCGTATCTACTGAATATGAGCAGTGCCGTACATGCATGCATTTGAGCAGTGAATCTGTGTTTATTGAGGGTAAGCTTCAAAGAGAACACAATTTTTGTGCAAAAAAGAAAGGATTTCCCAATTTTTTCCAAAAAAAGAAATGCAAAAACAAGAACAGGAAAACAATTAAAAATTCTTTTAGCTTTTTAGTTTTTCATAACAGATTTCTGTTTTTTTCCTCTATAAAAACACCCAACTAAAAGCAAGTTACTTAACAATTTCTTTTGTTCAAAAAAAGGCTGTTTTCAAGACAAGAAAACAAACCATGCCTATATTTCCATTTCCATTTGCCTTCATTCAAGCCGAAGCTATATATCTATGACTTTTATTTAAGCATATGCACATGAACTTTGCATATACATTAATTCATTTGACAGATGATAAATTTTATGATCTAGCTACTCCATTTCTACTTCACAATAGCCCATAAAACAGTGATTATGTGAAACGGCCATGTTGTCTTGCTCTTTCTCAATAGTTCAGGTCAAACCAATTATTTGAAAGTGGATCGGTTACCACTAACTACGTTCAGTTATTTCATCTTTTCCTGGGTGAAAATAAGAAAGGAGAATCTTCCATATGCCAAAAGTAAACCCACCATTCTCTCCAATTCTATTCTTATGAAGCAAAACAGAAGAATCGTGTGATTGAGGCTTGTACCTGGTAGTATTTGAGCAGCTGAGGCCTTTTCTTCTTATAAGTTGGAGTGATGAGGTCACATTCCATGTCAAATGGCACTGGGTCGAGATGAACGGCTTTTATAAACTCAAAACCTTTCAACTGCTAAATTCAGAATAGCAGAAAAGTTCAGGCTTTTTATTCCCATATATATATAAACTGTACTAACTATATATCTATATGTAATATAAACTAAACAATGCATCTTATCTCAAACATCATGCAAGCGCAAGCCCACATTTTAGTTTAGGAGAGAAAAGACATGCCAAGGTTTCAAAGAACTGTATAGGACCTTCTTTTGCTTCCCAAGCTTGTTTAGCTCTTGGACTATGTAATTATTTACCCTATAATCTTCACAGAGAGACTTGAAGTCAACATTTATATTATTTTCTTCTGCCCAACTTTCAAGTGCTTGCTTGTTGGGATTAACAACAGCAACAAGGAAGGACTCAAAGCTGTTGCCATAAACCCATATCTGAAACACACGAGAGAAATGCATACATCAGCAGTGGCATGAAAGAGAGCCTTGTGAGGTCGTAAAAGAAGATGAATTGGACATTACCGATAGAATATCCTTTACACTAGGAATGACAACAATAACTGCACAGCTGCATGTTATAAACCTAGTCTTCAACCAGTACATGATCACATTCGACAGGATCAGGACATCATATATCTATGACCAGTTTACTACAGGTATGTCCGTCTCAAGTGTAACTACCATTCCCGTTGACAAATTGATGATTAAAAATTCTAAAGCTTTACATGAATAAAGGGTTAACACACTAGATAAGAAATGAACCCTTGCATATGTTTAGGTATGCAAGAAGTCACGAACAGCACCCCCATCTGAAAGCAAGGGGAGTGTGCATCAATCTGATACATTCTGATAAAAATTAAAGTAGGAAAAATAGAATGCTATAGAAGAAACTAACCCCAGAAACTGAAAAACTCCATTATTCAAATAACCCTCCAATACAAAATTGACACATATAACTGACAGTAGAAAAACTAGGCATAACAGACACTCCATAAACACATTGCTATAGAAACTACATCATAAATGCAATCATGAACTGCTCTGATCGGTAGTTAATCTATAATCCCTTTAATGACAAAGTCAGACTTCTCCATACTTTTCCCATTATTTTGACTCCCTGGCCCATAGTTCAAAAGGCCCAAATGGTATCTTATCACAATCTAAGATGATGACTAGTATGAAATTCTTATGCATAAAATTACAAGTTAAGCTTCCGGCCCAATTGATCTTATCAGTCTCAAAAGCCATGGAAGGATGTCATTTAGGTAAATGATGAACTACTTAGCTCAAGTAGTCAACACTATTTCCCTTTTACAAGGAAAATAGTCATATTGCAAATAATTTCAAAACTATCTGGAGAAACAAGTTCAATAAAAGTTAGAGAATCAAGACCATTAGAAAGGTTTTCAGGACATACAGAATCAATAGCAGGAACTTGATTATAAATATTCTCCAGGTTCTCAACAGCGACATATTCTCCTTGTGAAAGTTTAAATATATTCTTCTTCCGATCAATTATTTTCATGGCTCCATCTGGTTGCCACTCTCCAATATCACCTGTTGAATTGATTCATTATGAAAAAGATTTTACAATGCATTCAATTTAACAGAGTATCTAAACCTCGATTTTGGAAGCCATGAATGAACTAACCTGTATAGAACCATCCATCAACGAAAACCTCCTCTGTGAGGTCTTCACGTTTGTAATACCCTGAAAATAAGGTGCTTCCCCTTACACAAGTTTCTCCTCTTGGTTGGCTAGAGAGTGCATCATATCCCATTTCAGGAACAGATTCCAGGCACACATCAACATTTGGTACAGGAGGGCCAACTGTACCAAGCATTCCCAATTCATTTGGCAATGAGACGAAGGTTCCAGCACAGGTTTCGGTCAGGCCTATTTAATTTCAACAAAACCATATTACACTCTGATTCTATCATATTAACAATATGCATATAATAAATTCCTTCTTGATCAGAATATAATAACTTCCTTTGGACATGTGCACAACACAGTGACTACAGGCATATATTAGTTTTATATAGAACAACATTATTGTCAAGCAAGTATATTTAAACAAATCCAGCTCTGCATTGCTCATGTTAGTGCTTATTTGGATTCATAGTAGAAGCTGCTTTTTAAACATAATTTATGAAGTATACGTTAATTAAGTTAGAAAAGTTTTATAACAACTTGCAAGAACATGCTTTTTAAATGCTACTTCAAACATGCCATAAGTCGTCAACCATAAGAGTTCTAGTAGATCTGCATCTATATTGATAAATCTTAAAACAATAGCTAACTATTTTTATTTAGAGATGAAGTCAAATGTTAATAAAAAAATTATAGATGAAATATGAAAAATTAGGCACTGAAAATTCACAGAAAAAATCTGGCAATGAAAAAAAGAAAATTAAGAAAAAATGCAAGAAGCATACTTATGGAAAATTAAGCACCGTGAAAACTTAGTTAAAAGAAACTAACACCTAATTATATAACTGAGCAAGTGCAAATGGTAACCCTTCTGGTCCAATAATTAAAACAAGGAAAGGGTTTGAGTTGAATGCACTAAGTGTCCAAAAAGTCCACTAGGTCCTGCTTCAATGCTTAAAATTAAAATTCCCAGGTTTAGGTATTTTGTGCCTGACAAGAGAGAATTTGGATCGAAAAGGTGCTGAAAACATTGGGCTAAACATTTTCAGCCATGGATCTTCTCTCAAATACACTCCGTTTGATGGAGGAGCCCAAGCTCAAGGATGGAGATCCAACGTCCCAAAAGACCCATTACAAGGAATTGGAGGCCTAATGATAAGAACAAGAACCAAAGCTATGAAGAAGGCCCTGAATTGCCTTATAACAGAGCTTAAAGAATATAAGCCTATTCATTTAGAAGAGGCATCCTTTAATATGACCAAAAAAAACCCAAGAATGGTGATCACATTGCTAGAAGCCCAACAAGTTGATATACAAGGTTTTTGCGGTGTCCAAATTGAAGAATTCACTTAACACACCATGTGACAATCATGTTCCAGGGAGGTATCTAAGAACACTCAAGAAGTATCTAGAAGGTATCCTTATGCATCAAATCAGATTGAATTTCATTTTAAACAGTTTCCTATTTTTATTTGCACTAAATATGGCCATTTGTTAAAAGATTGTCTTCTACTTCAAGTTTAAGTAGTTTTCTAATTTCTTTATGCTTGAATGGTACAAATCAAATTAATCAATCGTCATAAAGCTATCAATATAGTATTTATGGATTAGGGCTTTGCATTCTAGAGTGTTCTATGGTGGCCTTTTATCTAGGCTGCGTTTTTTGTACTTCATTTTTCAGAATGATATTTTTGAGAATTTAATTCTCTTATGAGCTTTGTTTGCATCCTTGTATTCTCGTGTAAATACTTCGATTGTATCAATGGCTGATCATCCTTGTGGTGCCTTCGTGAATAGGGATGTAAGAGACAGGTTCTCTTAAGGTCCTACATATGATCATCTATCTGGTTTTCTCGCTTATTTCTAGCCGATCCGTCCCGATCTTATATCACCATTTATTTTAGAAAATAACTATAATTAGCTTAAATATCATATTGGGTACATTAGTAAACGCAAAAAGGTTCTTTGATTTACCTTGATCTGTCACTGCTTACAGCAAGAGTACTTTTTATTTTAAATGCCAACCAAGATGTCCACGAAAAGAACTATGACACAGGGTGAGTTAAGTTTTTGGAGAATTTCATGAAGAGCATACCATATCCTTGTAGGACATAAGCACAAGCCACCACACGCAGGAAACATTCCACATGTGCAGATAGAGGTGCTGTTCCAGACAAAATCAGACGTACATTGCCCCCTAAACCTTCCTTTACCTGATCAATTTGCAAAGGCTCGTTACTTACAATTGTTAAAAAGTTAAATAACAGTTATTGTTCTTAAAATGGTTGTTGGCCAAAATAAAGTGGGCATAAGTGATCAAATTTACAAAATACCACTACCTTCCTAAACACAATTTTATCAAAAAGTGGAGATGCCTTTTGATGATTTTCCCCTTTCATCATATTATGAAACTTGCTGCAGTCAAATTTCATGGCATATTAATAACAAAATAACACATGTCAAGGCTATTATCCCATCATATCCAGGACTCATGCAATCAGTTACAATAGCATAACACTCACTAGGAGTAAGCAAAATTGAACATTGTCTTTGTCAAGAAGCCACCTGAAGAAATCTTTTGTGTCAAACCTGTATGGCAGATAATACATGAAATATTTTTATGTTTTCTTCATTTGGTTCTTATTCTTTTTGGATGGGGGAGGGCCTTCTCCCAAAAAACAAAACAAAGAAAGAAATGAAAATAGAGAGAAAAAGACCCTTCATATCATGCAATAAAGATCTTTACACTACCCACAATGTTTGGCAAGAAGAATTTACCTGAGTATATTCTATCAAGCACATGAGGAACAGCACAGAAAATTGTTGGTTTTAATTGCCCAATGTCTTCAATCAATAATTTGACATCCTGCAGCAGTTGAATGAATGGTAAATAAATGCAATAATTATATTGATAATCACTTTGATTTATAATTTACCCTTGAGATGCTTTGTTGTGGTTGGAAATGTCTTCAATAGCTGAAAAGCATTTTACAATGAATCATACAGATAAGTCAACATCTTCACAGAACTCACTGTGATCATTCCGATAATAAGCTGCAATAACATGATGAGCACAAAAGTATACCTCAGGAATCTTTGTCTCTTCTGAAAATGCGATTGAAACTTCAGAATGGTTTATAATGAATTCTACAGCCCCAGCACCTATATATGACAATGTCAAGCCCAATATAATTTAATTTTGCAAAATCATTATCAAAATATGAGGATGGCACCTGATAGGATTCTAAACAGATCTGCGCAGGAGTAGGAACCAGTTGTTGACTGAGTCTTTGTTTAATAATTTATTATTATCAATTAATTATGTAGTGGGTCAGTTTGTGGAGTTTGTTAGCAAGGAAAGAGGAGCATTAACATGTTGTTAGTGAGTGGGTTAATGAGTGTGAGTTAGTTGTTTAGTTAGTGGGAATTCATGTCCATAAATTTAGGAGTGGTAGTTCTAATTCTGGTTCTATAAATAACCCAGTCATATGTAAGCAAAGGATCCATGAATTGAATGAATCAGAATTTATCTTGAGATTGGAGATTCTCCCTTCTTTTGGATTTTACCCTCTTCCATTGAGTGAGATGTTTGCTTAATAAAGAGAGTAGGAGAGACTGATGAGTATCTAGATGCTGGGTCTCATCATTTTGGTATCAGAGCCATTATTGGGCCACCTGTACGGGTTAAGCGAGATGCTTGCTTATTCTTACAGATAGTCTTTATATATATAAAAAAAAAAAACCATCACCACAGTCGAAGTTCCACCGTCATCAATCCAGTCCTCATCCCCGTCTGCGTCAAAGTTTTCGCGTTGTCCTGCTCATGCCCAGTTCATCCGCTAAATTTGCATCTTGCCCAGACTCGTTCGCCGTCCCATTCGTCCAGGTGGCTCTCATTCGTCGCCCTCCAAATCTTCATGTCGGAGCCCATTGTCAGAGTTCATCACCAGTTCACATCACAACATCTCCATTCAGTTCGTCTCCTTCGTCTGGGTCATGCCATTCCACTCCACTTCACCGTCACAACCCCAGTTGCTTCGCACAATCAATCGCTGTCATGATCTCAAGGTCCCGTCGAAGACCTATTCATTGCTCGTGCTCCGTTGCAGTACCAGGTATGGGGGAGCTCGTCAACTAGTTTCCAGGCCACCACTGCTCTGCATCATTTTCGCCCCTACCAGTCGACGATGAAGGTGACCCTTCCTAGCTTTCCTCGCACGCTGTGGAAGACCCCCAAATTCCACCTTGAGGGCAAGGTGGATTTCAAGGGAGGGAGTAATGATAAGATTCTAAACAGATCTGCGCATGAGTAGGAACTATTTGTTGACTGAGTCTTTGTTTAATAATTTATTATTATCAATTAATTATGTAGCGGGTCAGTTTGTGGAGTCAGTTAGCAAGGAAAGAGGAGCACTAACATGTTGTTAGTGAGTGGGGAGTTAGTTGTTTAGTTAGTGGGAGTTCATGTCCATAAATTTAGGAGTGGTAGTTCTAATTTTGGTTCTATAAATACCCCAGTCATATGTAAGCAAAGGATCCATGAATTGAATGAATCAGAATTTATCTTGAGATTGGAGATTCTCCCTTCTTTTGGCTTTTACCCTCTTCCGTTGAGTGAGATGCTTGCTTAATAGAGAGAGTAGGAGAGACTGATGAGTATCTATATGCTGGGTCTCATCAGCACCTTTTTCAGTTGAAAAACTAACAAACTTAAGTTGTCAGACAATCAATATATTTACAACTCAAAAAGGAAGCGCAAAATTTAATTGTGATCAGTATGATATAACCATGATGAACAAATATGCAGAAGAGAGAACGTAAATACCTAAGGTATCATATAAAGGAACACAATGAAGCCCATGAGCATTGCAGGCCTGCATTTTTTGAAGCATAAGTCAGAAACCATCAAGTCTTTGACTAATTGTTTACCAACATAAACAAAAACTATATACAGGAAGGGAAGCTCTGCATAGAATGCAGATATTGCACAGAAGACATAAAGTTTCAATCCATAAATTACTTATTCCCCGTCATAAACTTAAAAAAAAAATACTTAAAAAACACAAAAAAAATGAACGTTACAGTAAAAAATGATAAATAAGCATGAAAGACGCATATATCAACATATAAATTGAATTAAACCCTCCAAAGATCACAGTAAGAAAATATATTGATGCTGGGAAATAAAACATAAAATGCAATAAATACACCTCCATGCTTATAATCCACTCTGGGCAATTGGCGCCATAAATGCCATACTTTACACCCTGCAAACCAGAAGTGTGAATATTTTAAGTTAAACAAACAATTTGCCCCTAAAAATAATCCAATAGAAGCTATGGGCAAGCGGGAAACAAAATTTTATATAACAAGGATGGCAGTGCACAATGACAAGTAGTGGCAAAAACAACCTAGCTGACTTGCTTCCCCATAGCCACAACTGCGGATGGAATTTCCAACTTTCATCACCACGTCATAACTTCTCTGTAGATGAGCCAGTTGTACTTTCCAGGCTACAATTAAAGGCTAAAAGTTAGAAGTGATGACACAATCAAAATAAAGTAAAGAATTCAAATCTTGGAGGAAGGAGCAAAAAAAAAAAAAAAATCTTGCAGAGAGAAAGAAAGATAAATTACTTTCCCTTCCACTATTTCTCGTCGGCCAAGCATTGGATTCCCAGGGTTTTTCTCAACTGACAAACTGTACAAGCAATTGATGTATCAATCAAAGCGGAAAATGCATACCAGTAGAAGAATTAAATACTGTACAATGTAATAGAATGGTGGACTGATACATATCCATGACAATGTGTCCATAATGCACGAAAACCAAACCATTTATCAATAAGCAAGTAAAAGCCTTTTCATGCCCGGGACAGATGTAGAGAACGAATCAAACAAGCATCAGAGAGTCGGTCTTCGCATAAAGAAACGAAATCAAAGGAAACACATTGAACCTATGATCGCTGAAAAAAAAAACTGAAAACCTGCACTAAATCATTACTCCAACAACATTTCGGTCAAAGTAGATGCCTACTATCCATTTTGGAAGACAGTTTCAAATCAAAATGAGGAATGAAAACAAAACGAAGGCTAAATTTGATAAGATAAAAAAGTGATAAGCTCACCGGAAAACATCCCAGCAAGTATCAAGACCAGGAGTAGGAGGCGGAAATCCATCCTTGGCAAAGAGGCTGCGGTACACAGGACCCATCGATGGCCTCCCTTCACTCGCTTCCCTCGCTTTCTCTACCTCAATTATGTATCTTTTCTGCGCCATACCGCCGTCTCTCAATTGAAGATATTCAAATCTCAATCAGATGGATCACTCTCCGCGAACGTTGATATTGGAGAAAACAATGTACTAAGAAAACGGAAGTACGATGGAAGAAATCCGAACAAAGGAAAATGCACAAGATGCCCAGAAGAAAAAAATGGCATAAAGTATTTTTTTTAAAATATAAACCGGATATCATTAACATAACTAGACAAACCATTACCCGAAGTACTCGGGTATCAACGTACCAACCCCTACCTAAAGCTCATACGGGGGATGGGTGTGAGAACAGAAATTGCTCACCAAACTATAGGCCATTTTGGCCAATCTATCCATTAGCATATTGATCCGACTAAGTCATAAATTGTAAATTTAGATCGTTGGTTAACCTTGAAAATGGATCAGAAATATGAATTGCGATTTTCAATGATTGTACAGTGACAACACTAAGGTCGTTCTCTCCGGAAGCTATTATTGCGTACCAATAATCATTAGCTTGTGATTATGCTTGAAATGCAAATGCAATCAGTTTTTAAATCAAATTATGATATATATATATATAAACTAATTACAAAATAAAACTTGTTTTTGGAATTTTCTGGTGAAAGAGAGTAAAGCAGATTTAAAAGTGAAAAGGGTATGTGATGGTGGTTTCCTCTTGAAAACAAATTGTACCATCATAGTTCACAAAGGATTAGGGAAAGCATCGACTTTCGCACTAAGTTTCATAATAAAAAACCCCAACAACTCACTGGGTCAAAAATCTCATGAAATGAACTCCATTCCATAAAATCCTTTAAGAACACTTAGTGTGTGTACGGAAATCGCAAAGTGACAAAATCAACTCCATATATTATTGACTCTAAAACCAAGCACAACTAGGATGATAGAAGAGAACAACAAGATTTCATTGAATAAGCAAAATGAACTCCATTCTACTTTGTCAATCACAAAACAACTCAATACACAATAATCCAAGTTTGGCTCGACCAAGACCAAGCATTTACACACAAATTACAAAGTCCAACTCGGAATTCAAGTAATCTATAATGTAAATACAGATTGAAAGCAAATACTCCCCTTTCATCACTTCGAACTCGAGCTTACTTCATCTTCAAGAGGATGGAGATGCTCAGCTCCTCATGGGTGATGCAATCGAGCTCCATATGGATGATTGAGGCATGATGAATGGATGGATGGTGAGGAAATGGAGGAAGTAGGGTTTAGTGTGTGGAAGATGAAGAAAAATGGAATGTGGATGTGATCTATGCCTCTCTTTGTCTCTCCTTGCTCTCTCCCTTCCAACTTCCTTCGAAAATACCCTAAATAGCATGATAAAACCGTTCTGGGTCGGATCTCTAAAGTTGGGTTGGGTTATTTTCCATCTGGAGTAAAAATCTGGTCCTAATGCGCGATATTCGCTACAACAAACTTGAGGCTTCACCGCGACGAACCTCTCTCGAGAGTTCATGCCTGTTGGTTGAACTTTGGCCGCGGCGAAATTCTCCAGAGCTACTTCCTCTTGCCTTTTGTACAGAGTTCCTGAAATGAAATAGCAAATATTGGCAGTATCATTTGCTCATGATGGAATTTAAGCAAAATAACATCATTATTTATGGCATATGTACCCAAAATCACACTACTTCAAATCAATAACTCCTAATCTCAAATTAAGCACAAAAGGGTCATGTATGGGCTAAAATTGACTCTAAGACTCTGTGAATTCAAGTAGAAAACTAATACAAATAAAGCTCAATCACATGTTTTCCTCCCTAGGTACATAGTTTAATACAATGTTCCAATCCCTAGAAATTATCAAACTGGCCTCATCAACAATATCCTTAAAAGGATGATTGTTGGAGTAGCTTCAAGATACTAAATTAAAAGCCTCAATACAGTCTGTGTTAACTATAACCTGATTATACCCACAATTCCAGCACAAGTATAGTCCATGAATTCTTGCAATGGCTTCCACTATGGTTGGGGGTACTAAGGTAAGCTTGCAACTAAACCCACCTAGTCATTGTCCATTACCTTCCCGGATGACTCCACCACAGCCACTTTTCCCTGAGCCTAGCACCGAGCCATCCACTTCAAGCTTGAAATCATTATGCATTCCAGTGCTATCCTCCAGTAGTTTGACTCGTTGACCTGCATAAAATTTGCAACGTGACAAAAGGGAATGATCCCAGCACGCCTGAAAGAAAATAGTGTTGATACTTTGTTTTGATGATAACAAAGTTTTAAATTCAAAGATTACATGGCAGGATTTGGAAATGGTTTCTGAATTTTTGAAAATGAGATTTAAGGTTTAAAAACTCGAGTCAGATGCTGTGTAACTCGAGTTGCATAACTATGTTTTTGAAAACTTTTATGTGCAATTCGAGTCTCCAACTTCAAGTTGTGATGACGCGAGTCACATCCTTTCAGCAACTCGAGTCACATGCCTTATAACTCCTGTCCAAGTATTTTAAATGTGCAACAACTTGAGTTTGGAGGTTCAGCAACTCGAGTCACCTTGAACTTGCATCAACAACTCGAGTTTTCTGCTTCAGGTTTTGATGACTTGAGTCACAGCATTTCCACAACTCGAGTTGCATGCTTAAAAATTTGTCTTTCAAGATAATTCATGTAGTGAAACTCGAGTTTGAGGCTTCAGCAACTTGAGTTGCTCAGAACTTTCAGCAACAACTCGAGTTGCCAGCTTCAAGTTGGGATAACTCGAGTTGCAGGTAAATAGAACTCGAGTCTCATAACTTTTAAACCCTAGAAGGACTTTTTGCATCAATGTAACTCGAGTTACACAAGCATATAACTCGAGTTGCCTAACTGAAATTACAAAACTTTTAGCTTAAACTCGAGTTACAGTATTAAAGTTTTAATGACTCGAGTCAACCTCTTTTCAAAACTCAAGTTGCACAATATAAATTCATGACTTGCATTGCAAACTCGAGTTTTCCAAATAAAAGTTTTCTTAACTCGAGTCAGTCATTTTGAAAAATTTGAGTTTCAATACATATCATTTTGAAATGGCTGTGAACTTATGAGAAAGAACTCGAGTGATAATTTCCATCAACTCGAGTTACTAATTCATCTGACAATCAGCGTCTGACATGGAGATACACTTTTACCAAAACATTCCTTATTCCTATCAAACAATTTTAAAACCTACCTGCCACTAGAAATGCACAATCAATATCCTATGAAACAGGAAAGGTCTCACCTGCTAAAGTTATCCGACAACAAGAAGCAATCAGAATTCTTGCAGTTTTCACCGTCGTCAAACGATTGCATTTAATACAGCATTTAATGCTCTCAATAACCAGAGACAACGACTACCCAATGTGAGTAATGGACATTTGGCTCTCTCTAACGGATAACTCAAAAGACTTCATCTATAAATAGAGAAGCATTGAAGACGGAAAGGAGAGACGATCAACAATGCAACTATTCTCTCTCTCTATCTATTGTCTTCTGTAAAACATTCAATATTCCATTGTGAGCTTCAGTGTTTATTATATCTACTCTTTTGAGAGTTTAAACCAGCGATTCATTCTTGTATTCATTGAGAAACTCAAGGATGGGGCCTTGAGGTTATTGGGTTGTGAGATAGTTGAAAACAGAGAGTGATAATCTCTGTTCTATTGCATTTATTGAGGGGGACTGTGACTCCTTGATTGTAAAGGCTTGCGAAGCCGGATTGATTGCTATTAGTGGATTGCAAATCTCAGAGGAGCTCTGAGGACTGGATGTAGGTTAGAGAGAACCGAACCAAGATAAATCTTTGTGTTCTTTTTTCCTCTGCTCTCTCGGTGACATTTTTATTATTTCTGAAATTCAAGCATTACATTTTTAACTGTGACCAATTCACCCCCTCTTGGTCAAATCCTACACTAACATTTGGTATCAGAATAGGTCTATTGTCTAAAGGACATAACTGTCTCAAGAGCGATCATGGCAGGATTTGGCGAACACGTAATGGCCGATGGAGCATCAATAACCAGACCTCCGGCATTCAACAGCCAGAAGTTCTCTTTCTGGAAGATAAAGTTCCAAAACTTTATTATGGCCACTGACTTTGATTTGTGGGATATCTTTGAAACAAGGAACATGTTGCTAATGAAGAAATATAAAGACTAGTTGGTTCTAAAGCCGAAAGCAGAGTTCGATGATGAAGACAAGAAGAATTGAACTGAAAAGCTGTCCTAATATTGCAAGCAGCTTTGAATGAAGACGATTTCTTCAAGGTTTGCACCTTACCCTTTGCAAAACACATGTGGGAAGCATTAGAGATTGAACTATGAAGGAACTGAAGCAGTAAAGGAAAGCAGAGTAAACATGCTCACCACTGAATATGACTTGCTCAGAATGAGGGAAGAAGAAACAATTTCAGAATTCCAAATGCTCTCTAAATGTGAAGTTTTGAAAACTGAAAATGATAAATTGACAAAAACTCTCAAAAGGTTTACAAAAGGCAGTGAGATGTTACAAATCATTTTGAAAACCCAAAGAGTAACTAATGATCGTAGTGACATAGGTTACAACCCAGCAAATGATTTCCACAAAGGCAAAAAGAAAAATGGCAACAATAGTTACTTGAAGTTTTTCCAAAAAATCTGTGCACTCGTCTGAACCATTTGCTTTATGTAATTATTGTAATAGAAAGGGACATAGAACTACTTCTTGTCATTTTAGGAGAAAAGAAAGATCTTGGAACTTACAAATGGGTACCTAAGGGAACTAATATTCCAAAGGGACCAAGTACTAACCTGAAAGGACCCAACAAGACTTGTGTACCTAAAACAATTAAAATGATATTTTTGCAGGTTTATCTTAGAGCATCTAAATCAAGTAAGTGGTATATAGATAGTGGATGCTCAAGACATATGACGGGTGACAAAAACAAGTTTGTCAACCTTAGAGCAAAAGAAGAAGGAAAAGTAAGCTTTGGAGGCAACCAATCCGGCAGAATTGTTGGAGTAGGAGAAGTTAGTAACGCAAATGGAGCACCAGTCAAAGATGTTTATCATGTGGAAGGGCTTTGTCACAATCTTCTAAGCATGAGCCAAAGTGCGGATAAAGATAACTGGGTGATATTCGATTCACAAGAATGTTTCATCATCAGTAAAAAGGATCTACCAATCAACAAAGAAAAGTTGAACATTCAACTCCGAGCTCCAAGGGATGGTAACTGTTATACCATCGATTTAGAAAATGTTTTCACTAACTCTTATTTAATTAGCCAAGCTGATGAAAGCCGTTTATGGCATACACGCTTAGCACATGTTAACATGAATCAGCTTGACTGATTAATCAAGAATGAATTAGTTCAAGGGATTCCAAAAATCAGTTTAAAAAATGACTTAGTTTGTGATGCCTGCCAAATGGGAAAACAAACCAAGTCTTCTTTTAAATCAAAGCTAGAGATTTCAACTAAGAGACCCCTTGAACTACTTCACATAATGGGTCCCGCAAGAGTAAAGAGTCTAGGAGGAAATCTTTACACTCTAGTTATTGTAGATGATTTCTCAAGATTCACATGGACCATATTTTTAACTTCAAAGAATGAAAATTTTGAATCATTCATCACTTTTGCCAAGAAGGTCCAAAATGAGAAATGTTTGTCTATTGTATCTATTAGAATAGATCATGGTGGGGAATTCAAGAATGGTGACTTTGCAACATTCTGTGAAAGAGAAGGAATCAACCACAATTTCTTAGCTCCAAGAACACCTCGACAAAATGGAGTTGTGGAACAAAAGAATCGAGTTGTTGCAGATATGGCTCGTGCAATTATGACTAAGAAGAAAGTCTCTCAAGTCTTTTGGGTAGATGTGATTAGCACGGCATGCTATATATCCAACCGAGCCTACATCAGGACTTCCATGGGAATGACTCCTTTCGAGCTGTTCAAAGGAAGAAAGCCGAACCTTTCTCACTTGCACATATTCGAAAGCAAATGTTTCATCCACAACAATGGCAAGGATAATCTTGGTAAATTCGATCCTAAATCTGATGAATGTTTATTTTAGGATACTCTCTTAGAAGTAAAGCATTTAGGGTCTTTAATAAACGTACTTCTATAGTGGAAGAGTCAGTGCATGTTGTGCTTGTTGAAACTAAACCTCAAGCGAAACCTGATATTGATGAAGATATAATTATTTCAAAACCATTTGAAAATGAAAAGAAGGATGGTTCAACTGATGTTTAACCAACAAACGATTTTGAAAATGATCAATCAGTTGAACAATCTCAATCCCCTTAACCAAGAGCATGGAAGTATATCCAAAACCACCCTCTAGATCAAGTGATTGGAGAAGTGGATGCCGGTGTACAAATACGAAAATGTTTTCTAAATGAGACTCAATTTTCAGCATTTATTTCAAAGATAGAGCCTAAAAATGTTGAGGAAGCTTTCACTGACAATGATTGGATTATAGCTATGGAAGAAGAGTTAAATCAATTTGAAAGAAACCAAGTTTGGGACTTAGTACCCCATCCAAATGACCATCCGGTCATAGGCACTAAATGGGTATTCAGAAACAAACTTGACGAATCCGGTAACATTATCAAGAATAAAGCTCGATTAGTAGCCAAAGGCTACAATCAAGAAGAAGGGATTGATTATGAGGAAACGTATGCTCCAGTAGCAAGATTGGAAGCCATACGTATCCTACTCGCTTTTGCATGCTTAATGGATTTCAAACTCTTTTAAAGGGATGTCAAAAGCGCTTTTCTAAATGGGTTTATTATAGAGGAAGTTTATGTTGAACAATCTCCAGGTTTTGAAGATTTTTCTAAGCTCGATTACGTTTTTAAACTTAAGAAAGCACTTTATGGTTTAAAACAAGCACCAAGAGCATGGTATGAAAGACATAGTAATTTCTTGATTAGGAAGGGTTTCACTAGAGGAAAGGTTGATACAACTTTATTCGTTAAGCATTCTAAGTCTGATATATTAATTGTTCAAATTTATGTTGATGATATCATATTTAGTTCAACTAACAACGATCTTTGCTAAGAGTTTGCTAAGATTATGCAAGCCGAATTTGAGATGTCAATGATGGGAGAGCTCAACTTCTTTCTTAGACTTCAAATCAAACAAAGGAAGAATTGTATTTTCATTAGCCAGACGAAGTACCTAAAAGAGCTGTTAAAGAAGTTTGGGATGGATCAGTGCAAGAGTTTAGACACTCCCATAAGTTCAATGGCATTGCTTGATGCAGACGTAAAAGGAAAAGATTATGACATCAAGCGATATAGAGGGATGATTGGTTCACTACTCTATCTCACGGCCAGCAGACCAGATATTCAGTTTAACGTCAGGATGTGTGCACGTTATCAAGCAGCACCCAAGGAATCACATGTTGAAAAAGTGAAGAGGATCTTTAGATATCTTGCTGGTACCAATGATCCTGGAATATGGTATGCCAAGGGAACTAATGAGGAGTTGATAACATGCTCAGATTCAGGCAATGTGGGCTACAAGACTGACCGAAAGAGTACAAGTGGTCAGTGCCAGTTCCTTGGAGGTTAATTGGTATCCTGGTTCAGCAAGAAGAAATCAACAGTTTCACTATCCTCAACAGAAGCTGAGTACATAGCTGCAGCTAGTTGTTATGTTCAAGTGCTATGGATGAAACAGAAATTATAAGACTTGGGAATGAATTTCACAGAAATTCCCATACTCTGTGACAATACTAGCACTATCAATTTGGCAAGAATCATGTGCATCACTCTTGGACAAAGCATATCGATATACATCATCACTTCATCCAAGATCAAGTGCAAAGAAAAGACATCAAAGTGGTTTTTATACCAACCCATCAACAAATAGCAGACATCTTCACCAAACCATTAGCTAGGGAACAGTTTATGAACATTCGAAGAGAATTGGGAATGGTGGATCCCAATGAACTGTAAGTAATGCTGATTTACCATTGTTTTGATGATATATTATACTAGCTTAAGCATCAGAGTGTCTTTAGCAAGTTTTGTAGGTTTCTAAGTAAGTGGTAGAACCAAATCCAATGGAGTAAAGCTCAGTAACTTGAGTAATGGAAGAGAGCAACTCAAGTCAGAAATCCAGAGGCATGAAACTCGAGTCAAGGGAATGTGCAACTCGAGTTCCATCACTGCACGAGAAAATTTGGAAGGAAACTCGAGTTATGGCATGAAAGTTGATGTCACTCGAGTTCTGGGATGGGGCAACTTGAGTTCAGGTACGCATTTTGTCTTTCAGAGGCCTACAACTTGAGTCATGGTAACACACAACTCGAGTTCTGAGGCATTTGTTCATATGGGAAGTCATGCAACTCGAGTAATGAGAAATCACAACTTGAGTTCTTGACTGGTTGTTTAATTTTGCCTCATGAAACTCGAGTCCCAAAACTGAGAAGTCAATTCTCACTCAACGAAACTTGAGTTATGGAACCCACAACTCGAGTTCCATTACTCAGAAACTCTATTTCCCCCTTCTACCATAACTCGAACCCTAACCTCTGTTTTTGTAACTCAAGTTCTCTCCAATCCGTTTCATTTTCAACCGTTACAATTGCTACAAATCGTCACAACTTCTCAGGTAACTCTAAACCATCAAACCCCCTCTAATTTCACTCATTATTATCTCCATTCCACCACTCAATCTCCACACCATAACCTTTGACGCCGTATCCATTCCCTCGACCAAAAATCATCTCTTTGTGCTCTTTGAGTCAAAATTTCAATGGCACGCAACAAAGTTACAGCCGGGAAATCCTCCAAATCATCTTATAAAGCCCAATCTGAATCCCAATCACTATCTCAAACTCCATCCATGCGAGTACGTATTGCCAAACCTTCCAAAGAGGAAACAGAGACTCCTCTGGTTAGGAGACAGAGAACAGGGCATCCAAAATCTATTCTGAGCAAGAAGGATAAAGGCAAAGCACCCATGGTGAAGACTTCATCTCAGCCAGAGCCCCTTCTTACCGAACAACATTCTGATTCTGAGACCGAAAGTGCCACCCCCACTCACGTGGCTTCATCATCTTGGAAGAAAGGGTCTCAAAAGGGAAAGAAGTCTCAACCGGAGATTCTAAAGGAACCTGAGGGCTATAACGTCAGTACGATAATGATTAATTCCCCCTTTAAATTTATGGATAGAGACTTGTGCCCTGCCGTTTATGTGGATTTAGATCATATCAGTGGTTTGCTAGGACAGGATGTTAAGGAGTATCTTGAATACTATAACAATTTGATTTTTTTGCAAACTCCATTCAATCCTGATATGGTTAGAGTATTCTATAAAATATAGTTGAAAAGAATGTAATTGGAAACAAGAAAAAGGTTATAGAGTATGGGCTGCAAATGATTATGCGGGGTAGTCGGATTAATGTTTCGGCCGAATTGTTGAATGTTTATCTGTGTACGGGAGGCTATGATAAGGCATTGAAGGACCTTGGAAATGCAGAGATCTTTAAGGCACTAAGGCTAGGTGAAGAGTTTCAGGAAGGCCAGAGTATATGTTTTAAACCCTCATCCATGCCACCATTGTAGAGAACCATCTATTATGTTTATTCTCAGTGCATGGTCAACAAGGGCAGGAACTATACTCATCTTTCTCCAATGGACTGTCAGATTCTTGGTTCCATTATGAAAAAGGAGAAGAGAAACATTGGACAAATGATCTTCATGGAGATGCATAAGTTAGTGTAATTAAAATCACCGAAGATGTATTTACCATATCCCAGCTTAGTCTCACGCATCATGGATATCCATCGTGTTTGGTATCTTATCCCTGATCAAATACCATTAACCTCTCAGCAGTTTATGGCCACACATTTTCATCGGATGAATATTGAAATCATTAATCTTGAGCCAGAAGTTGCTCCTAGGAGGAGGAGAAAGGCCACCTCTGCTACCTCTTGAGGCTAGGATGAGGTCCAACCATCTGTTACTTAGCAATTTCATTCTGCTCCATCATTCTCTCAAGCAACCTTACAGACCTTCATGCAGAATGAGTTCAGGAGAATGTGTGAAGAGTTCACCACTGCTTTTTATACCGAGACTCAGAGCCATGTTCAGGCTATGTTTTAGTCATCATTAGATGCAACAGTTGCAACGTTGGTTCAGTCTTTTGACTCCTTCTAGGTTTTCGTATCTGGTGAGTTGGCCTCTCTGTCTCATTCTGTTCAGGGCTTGGATAGTAGAGTTGGATCTATTGAGCATTACATCAGAGGCAGCCAGACACCTCAGCCAGTACCACCACTTGGGTCTACGCCTTCATCCTCTGAGCGTTTGTTTTGCCCAGATTGACTTCTCTGCTTCTGCTCAGCCTTTAGATCCTGTTCAGGTACCTCTACCTGAGACCTCTGTTCCTTATCCTTCTATGACCTCTGACATTCCACCATCCTCTCCCTCTCACCCTTTTTGAGTGATGACAAAAAGGGGGAGAAGTATTCTGAGTTCTTAGAGGCTTTTCTCATTATGTTATGTCATGGATTATACTGTTATGCTTTCTTATGTTAAGGATCTTATTATGATATGGTTTATGGATTATGCTAACAAATGATGTTTATGACATTATGGTTTATGATTACGAATTATGAATTATATATTGCCTCATGAGTTCATAATGTTGTTCAATCTTTCAAAAATTTCAGAATTAAGGTTTTACCATCATCAAAAAGGGGGAGAATGTTGATACCTTGTTTTGATGATAACAAAGTTTTAAATTCAAAGATTACATGGCAGGATTTGGAAATGGTTTTTGAATTTTTGAAAATGAGATTTAAGGTTCAAAAACTCGAGTCAGATGCTGTGTAACTTGAGTTGCATAACTATGTTTTTGAAAACTTTCATGTGCAACTCGAGTCTCCAACTTCAAGTTGTGATGACTCGAGTCACATCCTTTCAGCAACTCGAGTCACATGCCTTATAACTTCTGTCCAAGTATTTTCAATGTGCAACAACTTGAGTTTGGAGGTTCAACAACTAGAGTCACCTTGAACTTGCATCAACAACTCGAGTTTTCAGCTTCAAGTTTTGATGACTCGAGTCACAACATTTCCACAACTCGAGTTGCATGCTTAAAAATTTGTCTTCCAAGATGATTCATGTAGTGAAACTTGAGTTTGAGGCTTCAGCAACTTGAGTTACTCAGAACTTTCAGCAACAACTCGAGTTGCCAGCTTCAAGTTGGGACAACTCGAGTTGCAAGTAAACAGAACTTGAGTCTCATAACTTTTAAACCTTTGAAGGACTTTTTGCATCAATGTAACTCGAGTTACACAAGCATATAACTAGAGTTGCATAACTGGAATTACAAAAACTTTCAGCTTAAACTCGAGTTACAGTATTTAAGTTTTAATGACTCGAGTCAACCTCTTTTCAAAACTCAAGTTGCACAACATAAATTCATGACTTGCACTACAAACTCGAGTTTTCCAAATAAAAGTTTTCTTAACTCGAGTCATTCATTTTGAAAAACTTGAGTTTCAACACATATCGTTTTGAAATGGATGTGAACTTATGAGAAAGAACTCGAGTGACAATTTCCATCAACTCGAGTTACTGATTCATCTGACAATCAACATCTGACATGGAGATACACTTTTACCAAACCATTCCTTATTCCTGTCAAACAATTTTAAAACCTACCTGCCACCATAAATACACAATCAATATCCTATGAAACAGGAAAGGTCTCACCTGTTGAAGTTCTCCGACAATAAGAAGCAATCAGAATTCTTGTAGTTTTCGGATTCGTCAAACGATTGCATTTAATACAGCATTCAATATTCTCAATAACCAGAGACAACGGCTACTCAATGTGAGTAACGGACATTTGGCTCTCTCTAACGGATAACTCAAAAGACTTCATCTATAAATAGAGAAGCATTGAAGATGGAAAGAAGAGACGACCAACAACACAACTATTCTCTCTCTATCTATTGTCTTCTGTAAAACATTCAATATTCCATTGTGAGCTTCAGGGTTTATTATATCTACTCTTTTGAGAGTTTAAACTGGTGATTCATTCTTGTATTCGTTGAGAAACTCAAGGACGGGGCCTTGAGGTTATTGGGTTGAGAGATAGTTGAAAACAGAGAGTGATAGTCTCTGTTCTATTGCATTTAGTGAGGGGGAGTGTGACTCTTTGATTGTAAAGGCTTGCAAAGCCAGATTGATTGCTATTAGTGGATTGCAAATCTCAGAGGAGCTCTGAGGACTAGACGTAGGTCAGAGAGGACCGAATCAGGATAAATCTTCGTGTTCTTTGTTCCTCTGCTCTCTCGGTGACATTTTTATTATTTCTGAAATTCAAGCTTTAAAATTTTAACTGTGACCAATTCACCCCTCTTGGTCAAATCCTACACTAACAAATAGAAAGGGCATTATCACATTCAGTCCTCTCCAAATACTTTCTTGTATATATCTTTCCAAATGTTCCAGCAAACATATCCAAATAGAGTTCTCCACTTCAGCTTTTGAGTGAACTCCCTGCCTGCTTCCCTCTTAAGGTTCCATCGTAGCCATTCCACTCCTTGAAGTGTTGAAAATTGCTCTCACAGGGAAAGGTTGACCAGTGAGTACCACCTTTCTCAAGCATTAACACAATCTCGCAAGAGGTGCATAAGATCTTCCTCTCCTCCACAATTGAATGGGCAGCTTGCTGATTCATCAATACCCTGCCTGTTTTGAAGCTGGGCTGTATGAGTTTTTCTATGGGTAAAGATCCACATGAACACTTTGATCTTCTCTGGAACCTGCCATTTCCATAGCTCCTTCCAAATAGTATCTCCGTAATGATTTGAACCTAAGAAATAAAAAGATAGGCAGATCTAACAGAAAAAATCCATTAGATGAGGGTTTCTAAAAGTACTTATCCTCTCCTCTCTCCTCACGGGGTGGGTGCACACTCATAATCTGATTAACAACATGGGGGTGAAACCATCGACATAATTTACTTCTATCCCATTCTCCACCAAGCGTAATATAATCCACCACCTTAACATCTTTATCAACAAGTGCTTCCAGCTCTGGGAGGAGGTCGATGAGGGGTGTGTCTAGACCAACCCAATTAGCAAACCAGAAAGATGTACTAGCCCCATTGCCAATTTTCACTCCTACTCCCCTTCTAAAGTTCTTCCATATTGTGCATATACCCCTCTAGGTGAGGGAAGAATTCTTCTTCATTTGAACTTTAACCATCAACCCCTGCCCACATTTATATTTCCCTTTGAGGACTTGAACCCACAACGCATATGTGTTAGTCATCACATTCTAGCATAACTTCATAATGAAGGCTTCATTTTGTTTCCTTAGGTCTTGTATTCCCAAGCTTCATTACGCATATCTTAGTATTACTACTATAACTTGCAACTTTTTTTAAAATAAAATTTAAATAACAATAAAAACGCTATTTATTACTTCATTGCACCGGAAGATGTTACTATCATAGTACCTTTGAACTCTTCTAATAAAGTGATCGTAACAAGAGTTCTTTATACGTGAATATCGTATCATGTCAAAAAACAACGAATAGAGTGTGAAAATTTAAATGTTTTTTTTGCTATTGATCATAAAGTAACATTAGCAAAGTAGCAAACTGCTATAAGATGCATTTAACCTTATTTTATCACCTAGCCAATACGCCCGAGATGGAATAATGGAGAAGTGCTATGGAAGAATTTTATGATGATTAGATTATTAATTAACTATCAACTAATGTCTACTTATATATTCACTAACTAGCAATATTTGAACTAACCACATATTAACATGTGAAGTTGCATGTTTGTCTTGTCATATTAATGGAAATGGCCTAACTGTTGTTTCATATTCATGCCATTGTCCTTTTCCCTGTATTTGTAAGATGCCGGTTTATTTAATTACGTATGGGTCCAACTTGGACCCAGTTATATATTTGTATGATGCCAGTTTGTAACTGCTTTTTCATATCTATAGTCCTTATAAAATGATGAAGTAAAGTTTGAACCCCTGTTAAAAAATGTTCACATTTACATTGTATTTGGATAAAAGAAAATTTGGGAAAGAGAAGAATAAGAGAGAAAATGAAGGACAATAAATATTACCTTGTTTGGATTAAAGGAAAAAAGGGGGAGAGGAAAAGAGGGAATATAAAAAAAAATGGTGAGGAGCTCATGCCGTTTAATTGGCAAATTTTCTCTCTCCAAGATTAAAGAGATTTTGGAGAGGACCTATCCCTTGCTCTTATATTACTACCAGTGTGATTGTTAGGGGTGTTTATGCCGAGCACAATAAAACGACGCCCAAACCTGCCGAATAATAATGGGAAAAAAAGTGGGGCATTTTTGCTCAAGGCATTTGTCAAGAAAGAATGGCATGTCGTACTTTCCATTAAGCCCTACTTGGAGAATATAGCATATATATACTTTTATTTTAAAAAAACATAACATACATTTGGGCCCTATTCAGAGAATATAACTGGTGTTATATGCTATATGGAATACATAGGTTTTAATTATTGTTAAAGTTAAGTAAAATTGAATTAAAAGGGGCCTTAGTGATGCAAAGAGGATGAAATTTAACCGCTGTCATTAACACAAGGTGAGTAGAGGAAATAAAGAACTATATTGATGAGGATGGCCATTAGTACAGAAAGATTGACAGTAGAAAAGGGGAAAGCAAGATAATTCAGAGTGATCAAAGTGTTTACCACCGAGCGTTGGGGTACAGTGGTCAATGCGACTGTCACCTCCCTAGGGGTCGAGAGTTCGATCCCTGAGAGCCATGCTCGAAGGTATAGGACACCCGCCCTTGGTGCAAAGCACCTTAAACGGGTGCGCCATGCGTTCCTCGCTCCGGATTAATCGGTTGGCCCGGGTTACCTGGTCCAGTTGATGAAGGTCAGGGACTCAGGAAAAGGTGCTGGATACAGGGGGTATCGAAGGGGGCCATAGGCCCTATGTCCCTTGATTTCACCTGAAAAAAATGTGATCAAAGTGTTTACAACAGAAAGTAGGACAAAAATAAATAGTCGGTTACTGGCCTCAGTCACCCATTCATCGGGTCCAACTACCACCGAGAATCCTAGGGTAATGGTCGTTGGATCTTTAAATCCTAACCGTTTGGTTTGAAGTTGGGGGTTACAGAAAGTATACTTTTCTTTTTCATATAACATTGCGTACGTAGACATGCATCCTTATTCTATGTAATCAAAATATACGCTTTAGTCCAATTTTTAATATTAGTATGAATATTTCGTTAAAAATTTTAAAGCACTAGCTATATTTTTTTATTTGTAATTATGTTAAAAATATTTAAAATTATTAATGTGTCCTTCTAATCTAATTGTTTACTCTATATATATAATTAAGTATACTAAAAATAACACCTTTTTTGGTATTGTTTATGAGCATACAAATTTCCATATCAACTAGCACAAATATATGAACTTTATCAAATCCACCCTCATCCTCTCAGCAAGTTCCTGAACATTGAGGTTGTTATAAGGTTTGCAATCCATGTGAAGACATGGGACCATCCATTATGAGGTGCTTGCATTCATTCTCGCCCATTTCTTTTTTCTCCGAGCATTCTCGCCCATTTTTATGGGTGTTTGCAAAAACTGAACTAAAGCAAAAGGAGAAGAGAAGATAAAGGACTTACGACGAGATACCCAACCAGATCCGTATGTTGAGTCGATAACGGTGAAGAACGCGATGGTTGTAATATCCCAAATTTTGTAAAAGAAATAAAAGCCAAACTGATGAATTACGAAATGATTTAAGGCCCCACAGATAAGAAAAATAGAAAGGAAAATGGCTATAGAAAAGAAAGGATGATCGACTAAGTCCCTAGCCTTGAGGATTTTAAGTAGAAATGACTAAAGGGCAAAATGGTCATTTGGCCTAATAATAAGGGTAAAACGGTCATTTTGAATAAAAAGGCATTGGGCATAAAATGTCATCAAATAATAAGAACATTTTGGTAATTTGGTCAAAAGGCAACAAAAAGTTAAAGTTGACCAAAAAGTCAAAGTCAAATTAAAAGTCAACGTTGACAAAAAATGTCTAAGTCAACCAAGGGTAAGGTTGGAATTAAGAAATAGTAGAAAAAGTGATGGTATTTTGGTAATTATGTCAAAAGTAGAAAAGGTAGTGGCATTTTGGTAATTATGAGGAAAGTAAGACAAATAATGGCATTTTCGTAATTAAGGGATTTTAGCGGTCCAAACTATCGAGATGTAATTATTTGAGGAAGTAGGAGTCCTCAAACGCCAGAGACTCAAACTGAGAAAAGTTTAGTTGGGTCATAAAGTATTTAATAAAATTATTACCCGGTGTCCGGTGCAGACAGTTTTAAAGTACAGAGAACAACAGTGCCCAAAGGCCCCGAAAAGTATTTTCTTAGAAAATTGATTATAGAAAATCTGGGAAGAATTTGGAGGAACAGAAAAGGGCTGGAGTATAAGGGAAAAATATAGAAATTTTCCATGCCCTTAAGTCAAATTGGCCACTGGATGCACAATTTACGGTGTTTCATGCAAATCGAGGAATTCTGATGAGTTACGAGGGAAACCCGGAGATGTTATGGGCTAGGACATGATGCCACCTAGGCAAGGAGGCCTAAGGAATGGCGCCACATGAAAGAGAAAGTTCTGGCAAAGTAAAAAGATAATTACATGTATAAAGGGTACTTTAGGAAATGTGTGCCACCAGATCAAATAGCTGGATATGATGGATCTAGTAAGCACAAATAAGTCATTAATATGGTGATTGAGAGTAATTATGACACCTTTTTCACTCACCACAAGAGCTTGACAAGTGGCAACATCTTAGCTCTTGAAAGGAAAACTTAATCATTAAATTTTAATCCACACCCTTCATTATTTCAAGAGAACATTTAATTGGATAATTCCCCATTTTCCCCTCATAATTATACCACTCTCTCCCTCTCTCCTTGGCTCCTCTCAAGCTCCCAAAAACTCCATTCTCAAGCTCTCAAGAGGAAGAAGAGCAAGCACACAAGCAAGGTAAAGTTCCAATCAACCAACTCTTTACATTTTCCTACTCCTTACAACTTCTACTATCTTCCTATTGGTCTGTTTTCCTGAGTAAAGCCCTCTTTTTGAAGATGAAAAGTTAGGGTTCCAAGAAAAGAAAATGGAAAAGAGAAGGTTTTAGAGGTAGTAAATGGTTGCAAGTTCTTTCTTGAGTAGTAAAAAGTAGTTTGTTATATGTTGTTAGTTGTTTTGGTGGTTGTGGGAATTTTTGGAAACCCTAAGGAAAGGGGGGAGGTGCTATCCATTTGATGTTTTGTAGGGGAAGAGGTGTTTGAGTCATATGATGCTTGAATCATGATTTGGGAGTGAGCAAGAATGCACAAGTATTCATAAGCAAAACTTGAAAAATCCAAGAACGCTTCTTTTTCTTTTTTTTTTACAATCAGTAAAAAATAGAAGGAGTGGGATTTTAATGATCCTAATGCTTCCAATGGCTCTAAAATGATGTTTTCTATAGGGTAAAAATAGGAAAGGGATTTGAGAAGCATTAAGGACCATAAAAGTCAAGTCTTGGACTTGTAGGGTCTTGAAAATGCAAGAGAGGTTATTATTGCGCTTTTGAAAGTTTTCTTGCACTATGATGGTTGGAAATTCATGTGAATATTATTGCATGATCTTTAGGAAGTTAAGATCTTCAAGAGCATATTTGGAAGGTGGTCCAAGAGAGCTTTAAATTTAAAGAAAAGCTAAGCTAAAGAGGTAATAAGACTACTAATCCTCACTTATGTTTTATGAAACATGGTTGTGAATGATGCATGATTTTGTGATGATTGAAGTGGATGGTTTGTGTATAAAATGTGACTTTGATGCTATGGCCATATGCATTTTTAAATTGTAGTTTGAAATGTCATATATTGTATGCTCATACACTTGTTTAAAGTTATGATATGCACATTCACATTAATGTTTTTGATTAGTTAGTTTTGCTATTGAGATTTCAAAAAATCTCATTCTCCCCCACTAACCAATGTAGGTGGAGGCTCAAGCAAGGATAAGAATAAGGTTATTGATGGTTGAAGATGATGTGCTTGATTGAGTAAATTTGGTGTAAATATGATGATTAATAAGCTTTACCTACAAGTGGTTGTAGATTTGTAATCCATAAACCTCCACATGAGGTAGTAGGTAAATATGTGATGATGCATACATGGAAATGGGCTAAAAATGCTACAGAATGATAAGCACTAATCATGCATGGCAAGAGGCTGGTTTATGAACCAAAAAGAGGTTTTTGTGATTTTTAAGAAAAGTTGGATTTCAAAACAAAGGGGTTCCAAAGGCACTAGAAACTAACCTGTTTCAAACATCAATAAAAATAGCAAACGAGCTCTAAATGAGCTGAAACTTTACAAGTAAATACTAAATATCCTGAGCTTTAAAATAATATAAAGTTTGTGAAATTTGGATGCGTATTTTATGAGATATGATTTTTCAAAGTTAAGCGAAAAATCTGGGAAAAACTGGAAGTAACCATTTGAGTTACCAACTTGACGGAATAAAGTGATTTAAATGGCCAAGGATTGGAACCAATGAGTATGTTTCCCCTATAGACCACTTAATAAAGAAAATTAAGAAATTGGAACCACTCCATTTCGATTTTTCTAGAATTAATTATGAATTTTCAAAGTGGGGCCAGAAATCTGGAAACTGGGCCAGTGAATAGTAACAGCGTTTTTAAATAAAAAGAAAAATTTTCAAGTTCACTAAAAAGGCCAATTTGAGTCATCCAAAGCCCAATAGTGGTTTTAAATTGATCTAGTATGAGGAAATAGGAGAAAATAGGAGGTGTTACAATGGTAGCTGCAAGCAATGGCCAAAGCTCGATAGCCAACAATTCCAGATCACGCTTCGAGAAGAAGAAGACATGCAAGCAAGTTTAAAAGAAGAGACATGCATGTACAACGAAATGGTGAAATGGGGAAGAATAGAACCTGCAAGCGAACTCGAGAACTTGAGAAGAATAGAACCTGTGATATTTGTGTTTTCTGTTATTTGAAATAAAGGTCAAACCGTTAGTTATGGGTTGAGTCAGAGTCTAAAGATGCGAAAAGAGGAAGGATAATGAATTAGAAAGATTACGGTTAACCTAGCCCTAATGTACTGAATTCCATTACAGCTTTGCAGTTAAGTGTGCTTAGCCTGGAGAAATGTCATGATGGGTGACCTAATCGAAAGGCCCAAATGTCATTAAAAGTAAAGGCAAAATGGAACTTGAAAAAGGTAAGGGCATTATGGTAATTAAGGGCAATTGTAAGGGCTTTTTGGTCATTTGACTAAGTTAAAAGTCAACTTGGTCAAAGTTTGACCAAAAATATCAGAAAAATTCATATAGGCTCAAAATGTAGAGGAAAAGTCACTTATCAGTATGTGAAGCCTGGTTTTAGCTAAATTGACCTAGGTTTTGGTTGAAAGAATTTTAAAGGTCATTTAATTTTTGGCATTTTTATTAAATAATAAGGCAAAAATAGTTATTTGAAATATCAGGAGGCCTCAAACATTCTGATCTCAAAGCAGGGAAAAAAGGCTTGGAATTTCTTGTATTTTATAAAATGTTTGCCAAGGGTTTGATATCCTAGGATTTTTTGAATATATATTTGAGTAATAATATTATATAGATTCTTTTATTAATATTAATATGTCATTTTTAATGTTTAATTTATTTGATAAGCTACGCATGATTACAAGAAGTAAGCGAACAGAGCAGGCTGAGAAGATGAAGGGTTTCAGAATAGATCCACAAATTTCTTGAGGCCTCTAGAAGCTATCAAGAAGAGCAATGCTAACTTCAGTGGGACAAAGAAGCACTTTGGGCAATCCTCAAGGAATTATTTTGGTGGACCCTTGAAAAATCGTTTCAGTGGAACTTCAAGGAATTATTTTGGTGGACCTTCAAAGAAGCTTGCTTCAATTGTATGATTGAGTTCAATAGTAGGATCTCCACTATAGATCTTGTTTGTCTACCAATGAAGGGTATAGATATGATAGTGGGAATGGATTTGTTGTTAAAGAATGACGCCATCATTGGTTGTAAGAGAAGGATCGTTTCTCTGCCAGTTGCCTCTACGAGTTCGAGCGGGCCGCGATTATCGTCCATAGTGCAAGTTAAGAAGAGTGTTAGTAAAGGTTGTCAAGCATAAATGATATTCTTCTCCATTCAAGAAGAAGTAGAAGAAGGAATAGAAGTTATCGAGATGGTAAATGAATTTCCAAAGGTGTTTCTGAAGGAGATGATGAGTTTACCTCTAAAGTAAGAAGTAGAGTTCTCTATTGATCTAGCACCAGGGACAACACCTATCTCTAAAGCTCATTACCGAATGTCACTATCAGAATTAGCGAAATTGAAGAAGCAGATTGAAGAGTTTTCAGAGAAGGGTTTCATCAGACCAAGCGAATCGCTTTGGGGATCGAATGTACTCTTTGTGAAAAAGAAAGATGGAAGTCTGAAGCTGTGCATTGATTACCACCAATTGAATAAGGCAACCATCAAGAATAAGTATCCTTTGCCTACGATTGATGATCTACTTGACCAATTAACCGGAGCATCCATGTTTTTGAAGATTGATTTGAGATCAGGCTACCACCAATTAAGGGTTAAAGCTGAAGACATCTCAAAAACTACATTTAGAACCAGATATGGGCATTATGAATTTCTTGTTATGCCATTTGGGCTAACCAATGCTCCATCAATTTTTATGGATTACAAGAACAGGATCTTGAGGCCTTACTTGGATAAATTTGTAGTGGTCTTCATTGATGACATCCTCATTTACTCTGAGGATGAGGAAGAACATAAGGAGCATCTCAGAGTGGTGTTACAAGTATTGAAAGAGCATAAGTTATATGCGAAGCTGTCTCAGTGCGAATTATGGTTGAAAGAAGAGACGGAGTATAAGTGGACCCACTAAAATTGATGCAGTGCTGAATTGGGAGAGACCACAAAGCGTTACGAAGATCCAAAGTATTCTGGGATTAGCAGGCTATTACCGAAGACTTATTAAAGGTTTTTCACAGAAAGCAATGCCATTGACTAAATTAACCAAGAAGGATCAGCCATATATATGAAACGACAAGTGCGAAACAACTTTTCAAAATATGAACACTAAGTTGACTATGGCACCGGTACTTGTAATCCCAGATTTTC
Organism: Vachellia pachyceras; assembly: GCA_025593235.1. Classification (NCBI taxonomy): domain Eukaryota; kingdom Viridiplantae; phylum Streptophyta; class Magnoliopsida; order Fabales; family Fabaceae; genus Vachellia; species Vachellia pachyceras. The sequence goes on along the minus strand of JANTPZ010094956.1, from coordinate 4,253 downwards.
ACCTTGTATATGGACGCTTCTAAAAAGGGACTTGGATGTATGCTAATGTAAAATGGTAGGGTCGTTGCTTATGCTTCTCGACAATTGAGGCCACATGAAGAAAATTACCCTACTCATGACTTGGAGCTAGCGGTAGTGGTATTTGCACTGAATATTTGGAGACACCATCTCTATGTTCACAATTTGAGGTCTTCATTGACAATAAGAGTTTAAAGTATCTATTTAACTAGAAAGAGATAAACATGTAGCAACGGAGGTGGATGGAGTTCCTTAAGTACTATGATTATGAGCTGAAGTATCGTCCAGGCAAGGCGAATGTTGTGGAGATGCCCTCAGTAGGAAATCAATCTATGCAGCTCAGATGATGGTACGGGAGCATTGGTTGTTGGAGGAGGTACAAAGTACACCCATCGATGTGATGTTAGGGTTGATTGTTACTATGGAAGCACTGACCATTGAAAATGTGACTTGGAAAGAAATCAAAATTTCTCAGTTCGAGGATGAGTACCTACTAGGAGTTAGAGAAGATGTTGAAGAAGGGAAATAGACAAAATTTGAGGCTGGTGAAGATGGGATACTGAGGTATAAAGGAAGAGTGTGTGTCCCTAATAACGGGGAATTAAGGAAGCTTATGTTTGATGAAGCTTATAGGAGTAAATACACAATTCACTCTGGAGAAACTAAAATGTATCGTGATCTCAAGTGGAATTAGTGTTGGAAAGGTATGAAGAAAGATGTAGCTGAGTTTGTTACTCATTGCTTAACTTGCCAAAATGTCAAAATTGAACATCTAAGCCTTCAGGGTTGTTGCAGAATTTAGAGATCCCAAAGTGAAAATGAGATAACATCTCTATGGATTTTATTATGGGTCTCCCACCAACTAGAGCTGGGCATAATGCCATATGGGTCATTGTTGATAGATTGACTAAGTCAGCTCGCTTTCTGGCTATGAGGGCTGACTACTCTCGAGAAACTAGCAATGATTTATGTGAAGGAGATTTTCAGGTGTATAGGGTGCTAGAGAGTATTGTGTCAGATCGCGATCCGCAATTTACTTCACATTTTTAGAGGTCACTGCAGGATGCTATGGGGCCTCGTTTGAGGTTTAGCACCCTTATCATCCTCAAGCTGATGGACAAACAGAGAGGGCTATACAAACTCTAGAGCTGATGGTAAGTTGGGATTGTCACCTTCCTCTAGTTAAGTTTGCATACGACAATAGCTATCACTCAAGGATCAAGATGGCACCTTATGAAGCATTATACAGAAGGAAGTGTAGGTCTTCAGTTTGCTGGACAAAATTGAGTGAGAGGAGTTTACTAGGCCCAGATTTGGTGAACTAGACCACTCAGAAGGTTAAGATGATTCAACAAAAACTCCTTATCGCTCACAGCAGACAGAAAAGTTATGTTGATAGAAGAAGGCCACCATTGGAGTTCATGGTAGGAGAACACGTATTTCTAAGAGTCACACCTACAACAGGCATTGCTAGAGTGATTCGAACAAGGAAGCTTGCACCTCGGTTTATGGGACCCTATGAGATTTTGGAGAGATCAGGGCCAATGGCTTATAGAATTGCCTTACCCCACGGTTGGCGAACCTTCATGATGTCTTCCATGTATCGCAATTGAAGAAATATCAACCAGATCCTTTACATGTTATTAAAGTGGATGAAATAGAGCTAAGAGATAATATGACGTATAATGTTGAGCAAGAGTGGAATGTGGATGCCATGGATAAGCAATTACGCAATAAAACCATTAGACTGGTAAAGGTTTTGTGGAGAGGAATGACCCCCGGTGATGCCATGTGGGATACAGAGGATAAAATTAAAATAGGAGTACCCCCATCTATTTAGTTAGATATGTCTTTTGTTCCATATGCCGAATTTTGAGGACAAAATTCCTTTTAAGAGGGGAGAGTTGTAACATTCTTATTTTGGGTTTATAGTTATTTGTTGCTTATGTCTTAAATTAGTTAGATAGTAAAATAAATTAGGATAAAAAAATCAAATCAAATTAAGATTTATTTATTTTAAAATATATATAGAAATATCTTCCAAAATAATAATAACAATAACTAATTGTATGTGTGATCTTATCTTATTATTAAAATAAGTAAAAAAATTGTCTGAATAATACTTTTGATTATAATTACTATTTTCATTTTTTTAAAATTATATATAATATTAATTTATTTAACCCTACCCTTACTCCTACATAAAGCCTTTTATTTCCTGTCACCTCAAGCCCAAACCAGTCTACAGTGCCCTATAGTGTCGCCCTTAGTTCCAGGTGCTATGTTCTTGATCTCCTTCATGTCTCTTCTCTTGACATGCTAATAAAATGTCCCATCAACCTTACTTTCTCTTATTTCTTGTTTCCTCTCTGGTCATTGCCCTTTTTATGGACTTGTCATATCAACTAATTTATCTTTTATTTTTTTATTTTTTTAAAAAAGGGGCTATAAAGCTTAAGGATTTGAAAGCTTTTCCTCACTTTTGTCATTTCACCATACCTTCGCTATTTTCCATTTTCCGTAGCATCTATGATTTTTTAATTATTATTAATTGTTATTTGAAACAAAATAAAAAGGGGAAAGGAAAGGAAGGTACAATCCTACATATCTATATGTGTGTACATGTAGTTCCCTTAGTTGAAGTCTTCCCTTTTGCCCACAAAAAAATCTGAATATAACGTGCGTGTAGGTGTTAAACTTGCCTTGTCTTGTAAAATATATATATATATATCCTTTCAATGCCTGGTCTTATCAAATGTTTGCCAAGTCTGTAGGCGGCTAGTATTTGCTTGTAAAATTGAGACTTTTCAATGCAATGTCCTTTTTGGTTTTAAAAAAAAAGGAGAAAAGGGTGAATTTCTGCTGTTCCATCAAATATATATAGGTATAATAGTAATACCTATACATATGCAATACGTGTACTATCCTATGTATAAATATACTAAATATTTTATTATATAATATTATTACACATATAATAACATATGTATATGTACAGGTTTAGTGTGTCTCCTTTCCCCAAGACATGTTTTAAACCTTTTTTTACTCATTTTATTATTTAATATATATATATATATATATGAACATATGAACTTATGTGTGTGAATACTGGAGGGAGGATGTATGTAGCATGTAGAGATGGATATGTTTAAAATGATTCCTTCTATTTATTTTATTATTTTAAAAATATCTGTATGTACATAATATTAGAGCTTGTTTGTGTAACACCTCTTATTTATCCCTCTTAGCTTCCATTATGATGAGTTGGAACCAATTAATGGCCTTAAACTTCTTCCATTGTGAAAAGGGACCAAAATGAAAACTTTCACTTTGAAGAAAGTTACTATTCACAATTTTTCGGGCCAATTTTGAAAATTCATAACTAATTTTAGAAAAATAGAAATCGAGTGGTTCCAACTTATATTTGAAGCTTACAAATTCCTTTATGAGGGAAAAATACTCATTTGAACAGTAACTAGTCCAATTGGTACAGATTCTTTCGTGAAAATACACTGTTCATATCGTAATTTTTCATTTTCCTAGGATTTTCTGTGATTTTTCGTCAACTTTGAACAGTCATAACTTTCTATACAAATTCCAATTTCGGTGATCTTTAGCTCGTTTTAAACCTTGCAATGTGAGCTATTTTTACATAAAATTTAAACTCATTTTAAGTTCAATTATTCTGTTTCCCGATAGGGCAAAGTAGGAAAAATGACCAACTTTACTTCCAGCACTTGGTCAAATTTCAGCCTTACTTAACTTCATAACTTATCACTTTGATTTCTAAACTTTTCTTAACCACATTAATCCATGTAATTAGACATTCTTAAAGCATATACTAGTTATCATAGGTCCATGATACATACCCAAGTCATATTACATATTACATTACAACTTAAAACATCACAACATAAAGTACATAACATATTCCACAACATTTTATATCCATTTTGCTTCAAGAATCATTCACTTCCTTCTTACCCTTGAGTATGCTTCCACCTAAAAATGGTTAGTGGGGGAGGGTGAGATTTTTGGAAATCTCAGTAGCAAAACTTTCTAACACACATTATAAAATTGCATGACAACTTTCAATATAAGTGTGAATTCATAAAAGTGCAACATGTAACAATGAAATGCATATGGCCATAGCAAACAAAAGCACATATTCACACTTTCAATCATCACAAATTTTCAATACAAGTCATGCATAATTCATACACATTTTCAAAGCA